>BLKM01000821.1:784157-862664 GCA_013340265.1 Coptotermes formosanus
ACCAGGTTTAACATTAAAAAATTCTACGTGGTGCCCACATTGCGTTTATGTGTTTTGTACGGATCTCAGAACAAACAGCAACTTTTGCCTTATAAAACATTAAGAGACTGGTTTTTATAACCGAAGTGGAGAGTGTTTACAGCGCGGTACGGACTGAGTCCTTATATAAAACAGATATGCTTCGTCTTTAAAGGATCAACTTCAACAAAAACTAAACGACAAAAATAAAACGAAATTTATGTATTCTTTGATAATACATTTTGTCATGTTACATGGTGCAAGCATACGTTTTGGCCTTTATGGCATCCTGTTTTGCCAGATCTAACCCATATTTACTGTTAAGTGTTGGGAAATTTGGAAAACAGCGTACTGCACACAACAGGAATCAACATACACAGCGGACAAACTTAAATAAATCATGAGGCGCTTAGGATCAACAATTTGTAGACAAAGGATTTCAAACAGCGTTTGAATAATCTCAGAGTGGAAGGAGGTTATGGTCTAATATGCTGTACATTATATTACTCGCATATCACGCAAATTATTAATGTATATACTAAGAGCAGACTCCACGTGCAGCTGGGTACGCCAGACAGTGAAAAATGTCTAATATTGGAAATGGGAAGGGCTGCCGGGCTGCCAACTCCCACCAACCAACCCCCACACCAAATAGAAATTTAAAAAACACAGATTTTGTAGACACGATGACACCAAAAGTTTTACGCGATTTATCCTTCAGCCGAAATCAGCCACTGAAATTGGCTGATGACTTGCACATTCGAATTTTGAAGAAAGTGAATAAAATTAGGAAGTCTCAAATGAACCTAAAAACAGAAGAATGTACCTGGGGATTTAAACTGACTGTGACAGGGAATATGTAGTTATGTTTACACGTACATAAATGCAGTTGCGCACAAGACTACGTTAAAGTTATGGCAACATTTTGATAACATAGTTTTAAAATAAAAAAATTATATATATATATATATAGCCTCAGAGTCACCCCACCCACTACAAATAAAAATTCTAATTGTGCGTCTAATTGTTCTAAGTGTCATCAACTGCCACGGACCTTAAGAAAGCATGCGTTAGAAGTCTTTATCAACCTAGTTTCAATAAGAATCCCCTCCTTCAGGGCTGTAGCAGAATGCCGCTGACCTGGTCATAAAGCAAAGGTACGCCTACGTACTTACAATTAATCCTTTAAAGACGAAGCGTATCTGGTTTGTATAAGGACTCAGTGCGTACCGCGCTGTAAACACTCTCCACTTCGGTTATAAAAACCAGTCTCTTAATGTTTTATCAGGCAAAGGTTGCTGTTTGTTCTGAGATCCGTACAAAACACATAAACGCAATGTGGGCACCACGTAGAATTTTTTAATGTTAAACCTGGTCATATGTAAAGTTACCGCTAGGCTTTAAAAGGTTAATAAATGATAGTACAATATCAAGTGGTTGATTAAGTGGTTGGAAAGTACAGGACGGATAAAAGATTGGTGTCTTACAAAAATATAACAAAATGGGAAAAATAAACCCAGAAAGACCACAGAATAGATGAAAGAAACATCTAAAAATTTAGTATAGTAAGTTCCATGTCAGTGCGTAAGTTTGTGTATTAAATTTAAAGCTTATTTTCTGCAACAAAACATTTCATATGCAACAGGCAGCAAAATACTCCCATGTTAACAGGTCTACACATGACCATAACTGCGACATCTGACCTTCTCACAGCAATGCTGATAACAGATACGACCCCACGTCCATTGGTAGGTACAGAGTTTTCGGAGTTGCCTGCTGCCCTCATCTTCGAGGTAGCTCAAAGTGTGAACCAACTTAAAGACGGGCGCAGCAATCCCTTCCGAAACCTCTGTAACTATATATTAGTCTGTACATTGTTATACGCCCACAGACTTGAATCGTCAACGCGTCAACGATGATTACTCAATCAGGCAGCCACCACATGAAAGCTTAAACTGGAAGATCCGATTTACGCCTATTTATTCACTCGTCACATTCTTAGGGCGTATTTACAGTTTACATATTTCAAGCCGTCTTAACTTTATGATTAAAAGGCGCGGGCGCAGCTGCTATAGGGCTGTCGCTTGGTAATTTCTCTATATTCTTCGCATAAATTCTCACACTCTGTTCACACAGTTCATGTGTCATTATTAGGCGCGTTCGCATTGCCATAAAACGCGTCTGTTACCTTCTTCACTTCTGTCTGCCCGTCTGTAGCACGGCGGCTCCAAACTGACGGATTTCCATGTAGTTGGATACTGGGGATTTTCAAGAAAATCTGTCTGCAAAATCCAAATTTGGTTAAAATCGGACTAAACTATCGAGCACTTTAGATGAATTACTTAGTAAGTTTTATTGTTACCGGCGACAGTAAGTCGTCATAAAGGCGCTGTCTTCGAGTGAAATGGCATCAGGCTGGTGAGACACACAAACATTATGCGAAAGAGCCAGTGTTAGGTTATACGCACGTCACCTGTCTTGTACTTAGACGAACCTCGCTGTGGAAGGTCTAAACCAGCGTTACATGGCACAAGAACTTCTGTCCTCACTGCCATATCTCTTAACTGTGCAGCAGGCTCAAAAAGGAAATATGACGACACTGCTCAAAAATTATAATTTTTAACTCTTTTTAAACGACGTTCTCACTTACTAAAATCACATACCGCCGATGACAAACGGCGCAGTGGTGGAGTGATTATTATTATTATTATTATTATTATTATTATCCATCACGAGTTATGCCTCAATAGACCTGTTTCGGCCTCCTCCAATAGCCTCTTCAAAGTCCTTCCAAGTCATCTTCGTCCATTTGGTCTATAATCTCAGCAGTATTTCGGCCATCCTGTTGTTCGTTCTTGTTACATGTTGTAGCCAGTTTTATTTGTATCTTCTTAGTTTCTCGTAAACTGGTTCTACTTTCAACTATCACAGAATTTCTTCATTCCTTTTGTGGTCAAAAAGTGTGTATCCTGCTGTTATTATGATTCATTTCGTCTCAACCGATGTCAATATGTTTTTATCCCTTTGCCTGACGGTCCAAATCTCGCTGACATGTAGAAGAATGGGGAGTGCCAGTGCATTATATATTTCTGTTCTTGAAGGTTTCTGGACCAAATTTGGTTTAAAGGTGTTATTTCAAATTCCCAGCAATTGAGCAACATTTGCTACTTTTTGTTGAATGTCTTTTTTCATTTTCAAAAGAAATTTGAATGATAGAGAGAGAGAGAAAAAACGCAATTACTTGGACAGAAACCCAATGCAACTTTGTCCACCACAATGGAATGGCCTGAGATCGAACCCGGGCCCCCTCGGTCAGAGACACGACACTAACCTCCTGAGCCATGGCACAGCCTTGCATGGCTTATGGACTTTGGGACAAGACTCAAAATAGGAAAGGACGCATTTGTGTTGGCCTGGCCATCCCTGGTGCATGTGGCCGTATCTCTCCCCCTCCCGCTGCTGAATTGCTGGTATCTGCCCCGCCGTAACCCGCGATCTATCTCGGCCTGCGGACAGTGCAGGGCGTGGACTGCACGGTCCTTCTCTCTCTCTCGCCTGGGGGGCTCAGAGTGGGGCGTTATATCACGACGTAGATCGAACCAACGCATTGTTACGTACCTGTCCGTCTTACACCGACTAAAAAAAAAAGAACAATTTCAAAGTAAGGATGAATTAATGTTTCCATCCGACAGACTATTATAGGATGCTTCGGTTGTTCTAATTACCATGTGATTTATATTCGTCCGTTGACAGCTATACGGACGGGTACAAGTCATCAGCCATTTTTTTCTTCTCAACTTATTCCATATTGTAGAAGACTAAGCTGGCACAAGTTCGGATCGAGTGGCAACGGTTAGTCAACACAGTGATGAACCTAAGGGTTCACGGAAGTAAAAAATTTCTTCAACGTTTTGAGGAACACTGAAAAGTGTCATGCGGGGATATACAGGGTGATTCAGGAGGAAACGTCAACACTTTGGGTGGTGATAATACCGGTTATTGTGAAGGAAAAATTTCATATGAACATGTGCCTAATTCTGAATGGTTACCGAGATAGAGCTGTTTCAATTTCCAGGCTTAAGTCCATTAGATTTTTTGTGTGGGGGATTATATGAAGAGCGAAGTTTACAAAAGAAGGGCGGACACACGAGACTAATTGCTCGCTCGCATTTTGGATGCTGCTGCCCGCATAAAGAAATGTGAAGATCAACTCCGACGAAAAAGAAGCAGTCTTCGCATACGAGTTGCAAAGTGCATTGAGGTTGACTGTGGGATTTTCGAACATTTACTGTGAACTGTAAGAGATGTCATTTAAACATTAAATTAAAATTAAAATTAAATAAACCGTCAGTAATTTATCTTTCTTTACTGCCATTTACAAAGCTTTTGTATTTGTAGATTCAAACAGCACTTCCTTTCTCACAATGACAGATACTATCACCACTACGACATTTCCTCCTGAATCACCCTGTATAGACATACGAAATCAGTTACACAGAACTACATGAATGGAAGCCCGTAATTTGTACACTTCAGTACTAGTATTAAGGTATTTACTTCAAAGAGACTGACAATATTTGGCATCTTACCTGCTTCAACCTCATACAAAGCTTTGCTTCGGAAACATGCATACATGCACTTAAAGCAATTTAGTGTGCTTAGTGAAGTTTAGTGTGCTTAGTGAAGTTATCCCCGAACTTAATCAGGCACTATGCCACGCAGAAGTGTGAAGGGGGCGTGGAGTTCCGGGCATACCTGCAAGCAATCTTGATCTCGGGAATCAGATGGACGTTAAGAGTTCATGAACTTCACACCTCGCTCAATAAGTAACAATGGTTTACCGATTCGGCACAAAGTTTTTATCATCTAGAAAAGGTTTTGGTGTACAATTATGTGGTAATTCAAAACACTCCGTCCACGCGGACTGACGTTGCTCATTGATATATCACAGACAGGCTGTCGTACGTACGAACACACAAATTGCATTGCCTGCGCATTTGTTTGTGGTGGTGGTTGGGCGAGGGCGGCACTGCTGCATTCAGAATTTTGTGGTACGCATCCCGCTACTGTATACACGTACAGTAATCGTTTAGTTTACGGCCGGGATAACGTAATCACCATGGGTTGGGCGGTCCGGGGTTCGAATTCCGGTACGGGCGAGATTTTTCACACCCGTCCAGGCCAGCCTTGGGTCCCACCCAGCCTCCTACAAAATTGATACCGGGTCACTCCCGGGGGTAAGGGGGCCGGGGCGTGGCGATAACCCACCTGAAACAAGCGCCGAGGTTAAAGAAAGAGTAGAGCTATAAATTTTCTACCCATCTGGGCCTTCATGGCATGTTATAGAATTACATTTATCTTTTTTTCCTTTAGTTTAAGTCCGCGTGTTTGTGTGACTACAAGAGTCTATTTGTGTCTAAGACCGAGCAGGACGTAACAACAGGCTGGAGAAAATAAAATAAGCAGACGCTTCGCAGTACTGACGCGTTCTTGACACTTTATGTGTCTATTATTTCTGTCCGTCTGTAAACCAGCATCAGTTCCTGGACTGTTGGAATGTTTCTTCTTAAATTAAAATTTGGAGTCGTAAATAAATATTTCAGTCAACGCATCACACGTGATACGGTTTTATTGCTATCGGGGACTAGACACACTGCAATTTTGGAAGTATCCAGACCCCTGTTCTTCAAGAGCTCTATGTTTTCGAAACTTAACCCTTTAAAGACGAAACGTATCTGTTTTATATACGGACTCAGTGCGTACCGCGCTGTAAACACTCTCCACTTCGGTTATAAAAACCAGTCTCTTAATGTTTTATAAGGCAAAAGTTGCTGTTTGTTCTGAGATCCGTACAAAACACATAAACGCAATGTGGGCACCACGTAGAATTTTTTAATGTAAAACCTGGTCGTATGTAAAGTTACCGCTAGGCTTTAGAAAGTTAATGTTGATAAATCTGGCTGACAGACTGAGGGGGTCGCTAAATAATACAGTTTGTAAAATCGGATATAAATACTGATAACTGCGTTAGTGCATTTAAGTGTATAAATACACTACGTGGAAAAAATTCAGAATTTATTTTATGTTAAAGCACATGGTACGTACAATTACCATTGGGCTGCAAACGGATACAATGCATGCGTTTTGTGTTATCTTTAGGGTTTTCATTTTCAAGGTAAACTGAAGGTGGAGGCACTAAATCCTTCGGTTTAGCGCCGTAACTTTACATACCACCAGATTTAACATTAAAAAATTCTACGTGGTGCCCACATTGCGTTTATGTGTTTTGTACGGATCTCAGAACAAACAGCAACTTTTGCCTTATAAAACATTAAGAGACTGGTTTTTATAACCGAAGTGGAGAGTGTTTACAGCGCGGTACGCACTGAGTCCTTATATAAAACAGATACGCTTCGTCTTTAAAGGGTTAAACATTAAATTTCAGATATAACGTGCGTAATATTGTCTGATGCACCTAGCTTTGTCACTCCTCAGTTCTTCAGTCACTCGCACTTACTACAAGAAGCATATCTAAAATACTCACGGACCTGTTGGTACGACAAATATTACTTACGCATGTACAGACGACTTCCCTCGTGTTTCCTACAGTTACAGTTTCCCTCTACCCCCGGCTTTCAAACTTGAACAAGCGGCAGGATCTCAATATGTCTGTAATGTTTAATTTTCTCGCTGTAGCGGTTATGAAGACCACTTGTTCTCCGAACTTATGTCTATCTTTCGTAGAAATACAGCGTTTCGGTACACCGTGCTGTCTCCATTTTAAGGTTATAAAATTCTAGATATGGTCGCAACAGGGTGCTACAAAATCCTGGTAAATTTTATACCAGACTATACATCATATCCCAAAAGCAAGTAATTTTCTTTACTAGGTGTAATATAATAAACTAATAAATATTTTTTATGACTTGACAGCCCTATTGGGCCAGGTCCTTCTCTATGAGGTTTGTCGGATACCACACACTCGGACGAGGGATACGCCCGTCGCAGAGACCTCTACCTGACAACACACAACACTCACACCAAACAGACATCCATGACGCCGGCAGGATTCGAACCCGCAATCCCAGCATGCGAGCAGTTGCAGACCCACGCCTTAGACCGCGAAGGCACCTGGATCGGCGAATACATAATCGTGTAAAATTTGCGAGCGAGTGATTAAGGAACTAACTTGCTTTTAAAGCATAACATTACAATCTTTCGTCGGAAATATAAAACAAATTCTAGTATATACGCCTACATAAAGTTAGTCTTATTACAGCTAATTATATTACGAATTCTACCTCGGAAATTCCGAACACTTGTCTTTGTGTTCAACGCACAATGTTTAACAGCGTAAAAACGTTAAAGATACTGTACTGAAAGACAATATTTTCTTAATTTTTTCCTAGTTACTCCACACTTACATTTTAAGCCTGATTACTAGATGAAGCAATTCAATTCATTTGCTCAATTCGAAATTCCAATTACCTGAAATTTTACAGTCACAGTGTTCTAGTACGCATGCTTTAACTCTCACTAGAACTTTTCGTTATCTTATGGTTCAAGATACCAGCGTCAAACTTCGAAATATTTGATACGTTCTTATATTATTTAACGATTCTGTTTCAACTGCGAATTTCATATGACGTCAGTGAGACGAAATTACGAATGTTAAAGCATCACGACCCAGAAGGAACAATTCGCGACCTTTCAAATCTATAGTCCCTGCATTCATCTGGCGTAACCACGAGGAAGACAGCAGACAAAGCAGTCGAGTTTCGAATGACACTTCTCTATAATAAAGTCTACAGCGTCACCAGTAAGACGCGAAAAGCACGTGTCACGAACACTTCCCTTTACTGCCGAGGTTGAACTCGTGGATCTATGTCTCCACTCCTCTATATACCTCCAAGGCGTGATGTTTAATGAACGGAAGTATTTGAAATAATATGTTTTATGGACTCTGTCCTTCGTCTCGCGTTAAAATACAACAAAAACAATAAACAATTAATAAAAACTACTTTGCAAGGACAGCATTCGTCCTCTGTACCGAGGGTTGTCTTCTGTCACTCCATATCAGGCCAAACTGGGCGGGCCGTAATTGTAGCTGCAGCCTGAGAAGGGCGACCGATTCTTTCCTCGAAAAATGGAACTTCGCTCGTTATAAATATACACGTCATTCAACTCTACAATCAGACCCAACAAGTCGTTTAACATACGTTTCTTGGCAACAAGTTTCGGCTTATAAAAGAACCATCATCAGGCCATAACAAGAACTGTACTCTGGACACTCGTACGTTGTAGGTAGATATCCCCGTTTTACGTTAGTGAATACACTGCAAATGTGTATAAGAATCAGACGGTATTGTACACATACGCTAAGTAAAATGTTAAAAACTACAGGAAATGTTAAAATGTTGCCAACACGTTATAAAAAGTAGAAAGAAACAATTACTTTTTAAAAATAATTCAAAAGATAAGGTTTTTAAAGAAGTGAGACAAATGTAGAAGTTTTTAGATGCAGATAGATAGATAGATAGATAGATAGATAGATAGATAGACAGACAGACAGACAGACACAGACAGACGGACGGACGGGTGGATGGATGGCTAGATAGATAGATAGATAGATAGATAGATAGATAGATAGATAGACAGACAGACAGACACAGACAGACAGACGGACGGATAGATAGATAGATAGATAGATAGATAGATAGATAGATAGATAGATAGATGTGAAGCAGTACCAGTACAAGACACCGGCGTTGATCCAATATATTGTTGGTGGTCGTCGTGCAAACAATTTGACTGGTCAGCAAACTGGAACACGTGTATGTACTTTCGACACTCCCGGTACTTAATGGTAACGTCCACATCTACACAGGCCTTCTGATAGACCAAACAGTTCGTATGTATGACAGTGGTATGCTACTGGATAGCACGTCCTAGAATACAAAACGATTTGAAGGAGTGAAGTGTCAGATACATTTTGGTTGCCCGAATTTGGTGTATCTGTGTGTCCGGTGCTTTATTTATTGTATTGCATTCGAGTGTAATACAGAAACGTAGAACTGAATTGTAGATTGTTGAACTGCATAAAGTATATATTTATAACCGATCAGCCAACGGAGTATTTTACATTAAAAGCTTTACTCATTATTAACACGAGATGATGCTCAGACACGCAGCAAGCAATTCCACTCCAAGGTTGACCTATTTAGAGTGATGAAGCACTGTAAAAGGTAGCAATGGCACAAACAGGAACGATATAATACTACTACTACTGCTGCTACTACTACTGCTACTACTACTACTACTACTACTACTAATAATAATAATGTAATCTCAGTTGAAAATTCTACTTGCTAGAAATGTGAATTTTACACAGAAGATAAAGAATTACCACACCGTAAATTAGAAAATAAAAAAACAAAAAATACGAATTATAAATTTATATATAAATTATATGTATAAATTTATATATAAATATATAATATATAAATTATCACGAAAACATTGGCACTGATGTCAAAGTTTCATAAAACTTGGATTAAAAAACTGACCGCAATTTGTACATAATTGACGTAATACCGGAAACTGACATGTTTTATTCGATTTTATTTCATTTTAAATTCTTTCATCCCATTCTACTTCTTGATAGAGCAACGATTAATTATATAATTACATATTGCTTTTCCCTATGTTTTTTTTAAGATTAAGAGCCTGAAGATAACCAAATTTAGGATCGAAACATGTTGCTACATTAGACAAATAGACTATATTGCCTAACGAAGATAGGTGTACTGACACTAACATTTATTACTCATTAACCCTTTGAAGACGAAGCGTATCTGTTTTATATAAGGACTCAGTGCGTACCGCGCAGTAAACACTCTCCACTTCGGTTATAAAAACCAGTCTCTTAATGTTTTATAAGGCAAAAGTTGCTGTTTGTTCTGAGATCCGTACAAAACACATAAACGCAATGTGGGCACCACGTAGAATTTTTTAATGTTGAACCTGGCGGTACGTAAAGATACCGCTAGGCTTTAAAAGGTTAATATCGCTGATACACAACGGAACGTCACAGGCTAAAATTCCGAGTCTGATACACCACCGTAACAATGTTACAAAATTATACACAAAGCAGTTACTGTTGTTTCTACTTACAGTTCGAAGCTTTACTCTACGGACCTGGAGACACGTTACGCGAAGCAAATACGGTCACCAAGACTGGGGTTGTTTTGAGTATCCAACCGCATGTTCTTTAATCTTCTGGCATATCCAACCGAACTGCAAAAACAACGTGCAAAATTGTCAGTCATTTATAATGAAGAACAGATGTTTGTGCAATTTCAGTGAACAGCGCTAAGCAATATTGCAAAGAAAAATAGAGAATGCAACATAGGAACCAACGCAGCTTGTTTGATGCAGACTTGCTAGGGCAGTAGAAAGAGACAGGCATATCTGTTTAGTAATTCAAGGTCACTGGAAGTCGTGCGTGAGACGTTATTACACACGAGCAAGACAAACACTGACTGGGAGACAACAATTACAACGTAATGGACCCCGAATTAATTTCCTTGTAACAATTTTCGTAGTAGCAAAACAACGTTTGTCCATTATTGAAAGGTGACGGAAGGTTAGGTGTCTACTGTGGATGCGTCCATATTGCTGACCACACTTTATGATTCAAGAAATACAGTAGAACTCGGTTATAACGTCATCAACGGGACTGAATTTTTGTGTCGTTATAAAAGAGTGTTGTTATAATCGAAGAGTATAATTGTTATGGTTAACAGTGACTAATTTAATTGGTACCACAGAATATCTGACGGTATAAGCGAGATGTCGTATAAACCGCTGTCGTTATAAGCGGGTTCGACTGTACTTCTACGGCATATCCCAGTCCCGTCGGCGGCGCTACTGTAGTCAGAATTTTATTTATGTATCCCACGCTGGTGGGATAATTACGATGGTCAGAAGAGGTCATCAATTGCGATATATGAGATTTCGACAGTGGTGTTAAGGATGACTCAGTTCTTATGGGCTGCGACGATAAATTGACTGGCAAACAGTTACCACCGTCACCATGCAGCTTGGCGTCTCCTTCTTCCGTTTCACAAGCCATAATTTATTCTTTCTAATGAGAGCGTTAAACTTGCTTTGACAACAGTTACAACAATCAAAATATCAGCATTAGTTTTAGTATTAGTAGTAGTACAGTCGGAATCGGCTATAACGTCATGAAAGGGACTGAATACCTCGTGTTGTTATAAACGAGTGTCGTTATAACCGAGCGGTATAATGTTATAGTTAACAGTGAGGAATTAACTGGTACCACAGAATGTTTGAAGCTATACACGACGTGTCGCATAAATCGATGTCGTTATAAACGGGTTCGACTGTAGTAGTAGTAGTAGTAGTAGTTGTAATAAACGCAAGATTTACAAATACCATTACCAGACACCACGCGGCGAAAAAACAATTACACCGCAGGTACCTCATGGAAGAAAAAACGAAAATATGTATAAAGAAGGATACACGAAAATGTACGAATTTTGACTGCAGAAATTTGGAATACGGTATAAACCCTAAAAAGGTATCCGGGTGGCTTCCGCTTTATTTTCATTCGCCCACTCCAATAAACCCCACTTTACATGTGGGTCCAATTGGGACGGTTTTAAGAAACTTCTTAATCTAAAGCAAAAATACATTCCTGGACCTTACCAACGCGTAACATTGAAACGTCGTTGAAGATACTAACAACACGAAAACTTCATACACAGTACGTTCGACACAACATTTGAAACACAGAGACCTCTACCTGACAACACACAACACTCACACAAGACCTACATCCATGCCCCCGGCGGGATTCGAACCCGCAATTCAAGCAAGCGAGCGGCCACAGACCCACGCCTTAGACCGCGCGGCCACTGGGATCGGCGTCCGGGTGATAGGTACCCAAAATTAAATATTTATACCTCAGAACTGATTTTAAATAGATACTAATACATACCAGTAGCATAAGTAACACTGCATTGCATGATTTGACTTTAATTTAAAATGACTGTCGCTCGCTTCGTCTGTACAGGGGATTTCTTAATTAGGTATTCTAACGGTCATACGAAATAAACACATCGCCAATTAACCCTTTAAAGACGAAGCGTGTGTGTTTTATATAAGGACTCAGTGCGTACCGCGCTGTAAACACTCTCCACTTCGGTTATAAAAACCAATCTCTTAATGTTTTATAATGCAAAAGTTGCTGTTTGTTCTGAGATCCGTACAAAACACATAAACGCAATGTGGGCACCACGTAGAATTTTTTAATGTTAAACCTGGTGGTACGTAAAGTTACCGCTAGGCTTTAAAAGTTTAATAAAGTTCCGGTATTATTTTTAACAAAACATTATTCCTTTAATTTAAAAAATACGGTACCTTCAAAGCAGACATTACAGAAATGCATCCACGGATGCCCTGGGAAGTGGTCGCGAATCCCTTCGGATTAGTGGAGCACAATTTGGGAACCAATGGCATTACATATTCTGTGTGTGTGTCTGTAGCCTTAGTTATCCAGCACGCAAAGCGCATGCGCCGTGTTATATTGCCATCTGTGGCCTGTCTGGCTCTACCACATTTTTCCACATTATCTCATAAACGGCACGATTTTTGGAAAAAAACACTGTTGAACATAAAATCTGTGATTTATTTTTCTCTATAACTTTCGTCTAAAATATTTGTCACTCCAAGAATAATCCGGCGAAATATCATAATAAATGTAAACAGGTCTTCACGTAAAGCACCCACTATTCACGTCAGATTTTGATGAAACTTGAATTTTCTCAACAGATATTCGAAAAACCCTCAAATATCAAATTTCACGAAAATCCGTCAAGCGGGAGCCGAGTTGTTCCATGCGGTCGGACACATAGAAATGAAAAAGTTAATAGTCGCTTTTCGAAATTTTGCAAACACGCCTAGAAACTATCAAACCTCAGATTTATAACAGAAGGACGGCCTCTTAAACGCTAAAACTTAGGGACCACACCACGATTAAATCCGTCCCTGACCGTAAATAAAAATACAGCCCATGACGCGGTACTTGGTCTGACGCAGCAGCACAGACGGAGAGTGTATTATTACGGAGACTCTTGAGCCAGGATCTCTAAAAAACCGCCCGTCATTTCAGGTGATTGTGTCACTTTGTCTTCAATATTCCATTCTAACACCTCCAGTGACAAAAACAAGTAATCTGTACATTACGTACTTGTATTAATGCATACATTGCAGATCGATAGTATGCCTCCATAACCGGTTTAAAGCACAGTGGTAAGTCCACTGATGTATGGTCTAACATCAATAATTCTGCATTTTCCCCACACAGGGTCTGTATACTCCGTATCTCACAGCAAACGCCGACTTTTCTCTAAACAGCATTAAATGATTTGTGTTTGTAATGGGAACGGAGTGTGTTCCCGGTGAGGTACGAGCTGATATTTATAACGTAAAACCAATCCCATTACAGGCCTGGACAGGCCCTTAGGGTTCCAGGAGGTCGAGGCTCCCAGATTTCTAGACAATCGGCAAATGAAGGTGGTAAGGTTGTCAGCCCTACGCACCGGCCGCGTTGTATTAATCGACTTCTGTATCAATTAATTTTGATTCCAATTTTTATATTGTGCACAGAAAGTAGTCTTTATTCAACACTCATTATGTGACATTTTGTGTGCTAATAATAACAAATTGCAACTTATCTTGATAAAGGGTAACTGTTGTAGCAGCAATTTTAATTATATATTAATAAAACATATATTCACAAATAAATAAAGCTGAATCACATCACAGGCTCAGATCGTACCCCGCAGAAAACACATTTCTTTATATGTACGTCTCCTGATATCTAGTGGCGGTCTATGGAACTCCAACGTTCTCACAGTTCTCTTGCCATCTGGAGGTGTTCCATGGAACTCTGAGCGTCACATTGTTACTCGTCTTACTGAGTTTTATATAAGATATACACAATAACATTTTACACACAAATTCAAGATCGGATCTTGGGCTTATTAGCAATTGAACACTTCCATGTAAGCCAGAGAGGATGAAGAAACAAGAGATCATAGTTCAAAAAAACTAACGTATAAAACGAACTTGAGAACCACAAGTTGAACCGAAAACAGTGTACAGACAGGTGTAACAAGTGGTTTACGCATATCCTGTCAGAGAGACGAAATGCAAGATATTGGCGTCAGGGGCAATTTGAAGTCTAAATGAAGGGAAAAGGTTCTGAAGAAACCAACCCTTGCACACGTGGAGACTATTAACCTCTTAAAAACTATGTTAAAGCACTTTTCCATCCAATGATCCCGGATTTTGGAAGCATCGTTCCTTTCGAAGATTCCCATGCTTTGCCCTTTTTGCTTCTGTTGAGGGAGAAAGGATAATTGGTGGAATGATAGTGACAGGAGACGGAAGTACGATTAACTTGAATTATGTATGAATATTCATTTAGTATGCATTAGCAAGATAGACAATTTACGTATAACGTAACATTGTAGCGCGTTCGCTTACCTATTGTTGCTATGGAAACGCAACAATAGTGCCTTTTGTACTGTTTTTGAACTACACGTAGCTGTAAACAATATGAAAGTGTTCTGTGTTGCCACGTAAATGCAACAACAGATTCCCTTAGCACTGTTGTCGAGCCACAAAATATTTTGTACTGCCGTTAACAATACAAACGTAGATAAATCTTCACGTAAATTGTCCGATATTTTTGTCAGTTTTTTTAACGAAATTTCGAGTTTCTTCACAGATTTTCGTAAGAATTCTCCCACACATCAAACTTAACCAGAATCCGTCCACTGGAAGCCGAGATTAAAAACGTGGACATTGCGATGCTAACAGGCGTTTTCCGCGAATTATGCTACAAAGCATAAAATTAAAAATGAAATATTGTGCCAGTGGCAACGATTAATTTAAGAACAATAACCTACAATATCGTATAAAACGTTATTTGAAACGGATTTTATGTTGTCCATAATAATTATTTTGTCTGATATATGAACCAACTCCAATACAATGTACACCAGATTTATTTCAATTTAAGATTTGAAACTTAAAATTTCATTAGGCGGGGTCCAACATGTTTCGATGGGCAGCCCATCGACGTCAGGGACACAAGAAAAGAAGGAAAACATTTTGGCGGGCTAACTTTATTAAGTTCAAAATTATCTCACTGTCGACACGTAAAGTTGTCAAAACTGTGTTATTAAAGTCTAAGACGCGAAGGCTCGGAGAACACTTACAAGCACCAGTTAAAACAACCTCACGAATGTCACTGCACTATCGTGTCTCATACAAAACATCCCGTAGAACTGGCAGCTCTTTTCATGTAGCTGATGTTCGTATAACCGCTACTGTATGTTTGAGCCCACCCAGATGTTCAGTAGACGTACCATGAGTGTTGCCTTCAGCGCCGTAAACTTTAGCTTAGCGGGTCTATAGATCGGGACAGACGGAGTGTCGCTGTTGGAACCGCTGACCTCCAGGGTTGTCCGCATCCGATGGTGGTAGGTACCCAATGATGATGGGCTACCCATCGAAACATGTTGGACCCCACCTAATGAAATTTAAAGTTTCAAATTTTAATCGAAATAAATCTGGTGTACCTTGTGTTGGATTTTGGTGGGGAGACCTGAGGGAAGGCGACCACTTGGGAGACTCAGGCGTAGATGGGAGGATATTAAAATGGATCTTCAAGAAGTGGGATGGGGGGGCATCGACTGGATTGAGCTGCCTCAGGATAGGGACAGGTGTCGGGCTCTTGTGAATGCGGTAATGAACCTCCGGGTTCCATAAAATGCGGGGAATTTCTTGACTAGCTGAGAAACTGTTAGCTTCTCAAGAAGGCCTCTGTTCCATGGAGTTAGTTAGTTAGTTAGTTAGTTAGTTAGTTATTACATTGTGTTGATGTTGGTCAATATATCAGACATTGAATTACCAACACGGTATGGAAAAATAATTGTTTTAATCAACGCAGCGGTCTGCATTGGCGTATGCAGCTTTAACACTAGGATCCTGGGTTCTATTCTCCCTCAAGACATAAATGTGTTGCGGACTGGCCGATCCCCCACACAAGGAGTATACACATGTATATAAACAAGATTTATAATTCCCGACAAAGTAAAACCCTCCATCAAACGAACACGCAGACAGACGCAGGCCTACAAAGAATTGTAATGGCGAAATAATTGCGCCATGCCTTGAATTATTGTGTAACTCTCCTTTGCGTTGGAAATTCAAGGAAAGAATAATCTCCTCTTAGACGCTCATATGACGGCCAACCAAAAATATGCTGGAGACAAAATTACAGGGCGAGTAGAATGCACAAAAAAAATCTAGCATGACCACTTTAGGTGCACAGTCTGAAGCATAGACCTCATATTTTAGCAATTAGGCTACGCAGTCGCCTTGAAGACCACTTCTCCTTTTTGTCAGGCTTCTTCTTCTTCTTCTTCTTCTTTTTTGTCCAGTATATATACGATGTACGCAGAGCAATGAACTTAAAAATTGCATGCATCGAGCGTTGGTTCCATTTTCCAGTAGATGTACAATTAAGGACCGTGAAAGATTAACGTAATGCCATTTCTGTTATTTTTAAATCATGCTCACGCACACAATGAGAAATCCTATGCACAACCTTATTATAGCTCATGTCGAGCGACGCACAGTACCCGCCCCAAAGAAATTAACGTGCGAGCACGTCCGGGGAATTCCCGGTGAGCCTTGAGGCGCACCAACCCGGATACTGTAGGCCTACGAAGAGAATAAAAAGAGACGAATCTTGCGCGGTGACGGGGTGGGGGCGGGAGGGGAGGGCCTGGCCACGCAAAGTGAAAGACAAAGAGAGCAAGAAGTCATTTTTGTGAAGGTCGATGCAGCTTTGAGTCTATATCATGATGCCTTGTGATACATGACTAATCAGAAGTGACCTCTGCTAATGACGTCACTGATAAGGGATTACCTAATTGGTCACAGGCTTTCCGGTTTAATTTTAATGCCCAAGCAGTTCATCGTGATCAAGTCAAAACTGATATCCGTCGTACAACACTTGCTAAGGGCACCGGGTGTTTCAAACCAGTGAATCAAATGCATAAACAAGTTTTCCAGCCCCATCAGCACTGCAATTAACTCATCAATCGGTCAGTTTGTCACGATTATATTCGAACTCGGTTATAACGTCATGAAGGGGACTGAATATTTTGTTTCGCAATAAACTAGTGTTTTTATAACCGAGTAGTGTAATTTTCTCATTAACAGGGAGGAATTAATTGGTACCACAAAATACCTTACGCCATAGACGAGGTATCGCATAAACTGATGTTATAAGCGGGTTGCACTGTATTTAGAAGAATGCTGGCCGGTATTTTATTCAATTTTTCCTCCATGGCACAACAGCCCCTAGTGGGTCAGGGCCTCCTCATTGTCGAGGCTTTACAGTCACACTCAGACACACATCACACTCGGTAGGACTCCTCTGGACGAATGATCAGCCCGTCGCAGGGACCTCTACCTGACAACACACAACACTCACGAGAGACAGACATCCATGCCTCCGATGGGATTCGAACCCGTAATACCAGCAAGCGAACGGCTGCAGACCCACGCCTTAGACCGCGCGGCCACTGGGATCGGCTTTTTATTCAATTACACTCAATGAACCCTTTAAACACGAAATGCATTCTGTCTAATATAACGACTCAGGGCGTACCGCGCTGTAAACACTCTCCACCTCAGTTTAAAAAGCCAATCATTTGGTGACATGTCAGTTAAAAGTTGCAGATTGTTCCCAGATAAGTAAAAAAACACAAACGCAATATGAGCACCATGCAGCATTGACTAAATTTAAGCCCTGGGGGTACGTAAAGTTACCGCTAGGCTTTAAAAGGTTAATTAATTAATTAATTCGGTCTGGTTTTATTCAACGACAAATTCAGTTGCTACGTCTATACAGCATTAATTTTACCATGATTAATAAGTAACGAATTTGAAAGGATATAGAAGGAAGCAGTTATGCTATAATTTGTCCCGTATTTATCGCCAGGAAAGATCCAGGAAGACAATGAATACCCTCAGTAAAGAGAGACGATATCCGCGTCGAAAACTGGACCAGAAGCTCCCTAGTACGAAGCAGTAGTGCCAACCCCTCGACATCACCGTTCGTTTTGACGCTGTGTCAGTTAAAGTCCCTTAACCCTTTAAAGACGAAGCGTATCTGTTTTATACAAGGACTCAGTGCGTACCGCGCTGTAAACACTCTCCACTTCGGTTATAAAAACCAATATCTTAATGTGTTATAAGGCAAAAGTTGCTGTTTGTTCTGAGATCCGTACAAAACACATAAACGCAATGTGGGCACCACCTAGAATTTTTTAATGTTAAACCTGGTGGTACGTAAAGTTACCGCTAGGCTTTAAAAGGTTAACGCCATCCTGACAGACATTGAGACCAACTATGTTTTTTGTAAGTGAATAATACGTACGTTTATTCAATGGATCATAGATAGCTTGTGTCATTCATTAGTAGGCTACTGGTAACGCCAAAGAAACTGCGAAGTTGTATAGTGCGGGATTTTATCTGAAGGTAGCTATCAAATGCGAGTAGTGACGAACGAACAGTTGATGAAAGAAATGAAGAAAGACGTCAGTACATATTGCAAGTGCTGCGATCAAGCCTGTAACAGCGCACTGCCCTGAAACAGATCAGACACGTTACTTCTGAGATATTCTCTCATGCAGCCGGCTATCCGAAGTGGGCAGAAACATGGTCGGAGTTTCAGTAAAGGCGGTAACCTAGTAAATAATATTAGTGGGACGTTAAAAATACTCCATATGAAGAACGGGAAGTAACATGAAGCAAGTGGGCTATTTAGCACGGGTATATATAGGAGTAGTTTGTCCCTCTAAGAGCGCTCGTTTGGACACCACGCGGTCTGCATGAGGCAGTAACTATATTCCACCGATAATAATGTGATCGCTGCTAGGAATGCGGTAGATGCGCGTGTGCAAGATTTCGTGTCGAGTGGCGGGTTGCTACTACACATCCTGAAAGCCTTCGCACAGTACACTCTCTCACTACCTGCTGCCTGAAGCGACTGATGTTTGTGTGGCTGTAGTAGGACGGTTTGTCGCGCCACCGCCCTGTGGTCAACACCACCCCACACCGCGTCAGGCACCCACACACCCCCGAGTATCATCTCTTAGTCTGCCAACAAGAGTTTCCTTTAGTTAAATATACGCAAACGTTGGAGTAATATTTAGAAGCGTGTCACGAGTACTTGCTTCCCAGTAGTTTCCGCTTCGTTAGGTATAATAATCGCGTCTTACTTGAGGTTAACCTTTTAAAGCCTAGCTGTAACTTTACGTACGACCAGGTTTAACATTAAAAAATTCTACGTGGTGCCCACATTGTGTTTATGTGTTTTGTACGGATCTCAGGACAAACAGCAACTTTTGCCTTATAAAACATTAAGAGACTGGTTTTTACAACCGAAGTGGAGAGTGTTTACAGCGCGGTACGCACTGAGTCCTTATATAAAACAGACACGCTTCGTCTTTAAAGGGTTAATCTTCAGTCTATCTAGGATGTATATATTTTCATCTGTGAGAGATTTTCATTTGACGTTTAAAAGGGCTTTTACCAAGCATTAAGCATTAATACAGCCCATTTCTTGCCATATTAGATATATTGATCTAGAAACTAAGTTACACTCCGTGCAACCTAAGTGCGTATTTCATACCTATTAGAAAGAACGTAAGCACAATATTCTCACACACCATGCACACTTGTAGCTGTATACAGCTGTATATCTGCCTTATGTAATATGCTTGGTCTATACAGTGTGAATTGAGTGACCATTAACCCTTTAAAGACGAAGCTTATCTGCTTTATATAAGGACTCAGTGCGTACCGCGCTGTAAACACTATCCACTTCGGTTATAAAAACCAGTCTCTTAATGTTTTATAAGGCAAAAGTTGCTGTTTGTTCTGAGATCCGTACAAAACACATAAACGCAATGTGGGCACCACGTAGAATTTTTTAATGTTAAACCTGGCCGCATGTAAAGTTACCGCTAGGCTTTAAGAGGTTAAAAGGCGAGGGTGGACATTTAAATTTTAGCGCATCCTTTAAGTAAAACGTGAATATTACATGAACCAAAAAAGAAAAAATAACGAAATACACGGCATTCTGTGGGGGAAAAAACAACGCAGACTGTGCAGTACGTTTTAAAAATGCAGCAAGTATATATTTTTTCCTAAATGTAAAAAACACAGGTTCTGGGGTGCTACTGTATTCCCTTCCCGCATATAGGACACTAGTATCTTACAGAGTGATTAGTTAATGGTAATTACGCCAGATGGCTGCAGTGCGATACGTTGAATTCACTGTGTAGACGGTCTTCCGACAGGTCCACAGCTTCCTCCAAAGTGGGTTATCCAGAAAATATAACCTAGCCCTTGCTCTTTCGATTTCCATTATCTTATCGTTTCCTTAAGGTCGTCCAGTAGCTGCCTACATCTTCTTCTTGGTCCTTCCGTCCCTTCTGTCTTCCCTTCTATATTTCCTTCAATAACGTGTTTTACAGGACAGTTCCTACGCAAGATGTGACCAACAACGTTAGCCTTCCTTCTTTTTATTGCATGTAGAGTGTACATTTCTACCTTGGCTTTATGCTTTACTCTGGCTTTGTACCATCGTCATCGGTATCTGTCTCTCCATCTTTTCTTTGTCAACCTAAGTCCCTTCTGCCCGTCGGCCTGTATGAGTACACAAAATTGGGAATGCCCGTTAAGGCAGACTTTAGAACGAAAGTACTGTTGTTTTAATCACTATGCACGTAGAAACACTCAGACCCTACTGTATAATTTAAAAAAAAATGGGCATTTCCCTTTACATTTGACATTTTGTGTTATTTCCGAAAACGTGTTCTGACCGCACTTGTATTCTGCGTTTCCCAGGTGTATTTTCTTTCTTTCTGAAACACATATATCGTGAAGTGTAAAAGTTAACCTTTTAAAGCGTAGCGGTAACTTTACATACGACCAGGTTTAACATTAAAAAATTCTACGCGGTGCCCACATTACGTTTATGTGTTTTGTACGGATCTCAGAACAAACAGCAACTTTTGCCTTATAAAACATTAAGAGACTGGTTTTTATAACCGAAGTGGAGAGTGTTTACAGCGCGGTACGCACTGAGTCCTTATATAAAACAGATAAGCTTCGTCTTTAAAGGGTTAAGGGCTCCACACGTTCAGAACCGAATGTTTCACCGTTTTAACCTGCGCCCTGTCCATTAGCATAACCAGGCATTAATAAGGCAACATAAGTAAAAAGGATGAAAGAAAATAAATAAATTAACTGACAAATATTTCGGAAGATCACCTTACATTCGTTTCTTACCCACCACTTTATTGCGGTGTGGCATGCAGTGGATTCTGGGTCACGCTGCTATGAGTCACGTGACTGACACGCGCGCCACCAAGTGTGCGTGTCGGACGGCCACTTCTTCAACTAACGAACGGCATCAATATATGCTATTTTTTCAATAGTTGGCTCCGCCTACAAGCACGCAATTCTTAAAATGACGTGCTTCGGAAAGAAACTGGATAAATCTCCGGCAAATACGTACTTCAGTGAAGTAGAATATAATCATTTTGTTACATAAACCAATAGCCATCTTTGTTTCCAGGAAGAACGCCAGGTTAAGCAAGTTAACGAACTAAATAATACCTGAAAATTTACCTGCCGTTTACGTAGCAAATTCCTGGCAGATTCAGAGTGATACAACAGCGATTCGAAGCATACAACAGTCACACTGTTTTCTTTTGTTACCATTCATGGACGCGAATAAAAGAGATTTGAGGACGTAACCAATAACAACTAACTTTGTACAAAAAGTCAGGAGACTCTCTATTGTAATGAACACACTGTCTACTAGACGCGCTGCCGTACACATTAAAAGCTTGGATTCGAATTTTTCCTGGTCAGGCGCCATGATAATGGTTTGTGCAAAAATGAAACATATGAACTGGCTGTGTACTTCGATAGTTGATGGCAAATTGTTAAGTACATAACAGAGATGAACCAGTTTAAATACAGTCGAACTCGGTTATAACGTCATGAAAGTGACTGAATATTTTGTGTCGTTATAAACGAGTGTCATTATAACTCAGGATTATAACGTTACGCTCAATAGTGAGGAATTAATTGGTACCATAGAACATGTTACGTTATATACGAGGTGTCGTATAAACCGATGTCAATATAACCTTGTCCGAACGTATATCTTTTCGAGATTTATATCAGCACATTTGAGTTCTGGCTACGACACTGGAGGACGGCTATCGATGTCTCGAGGACCCCCTCTATGCTATTTGTTATGACGCTCAGATAAATTTAAAGGCCCAAGACAAACCATATTTTTGGAGGCGCAGACGGAGAAGGATACGTGTTGGTGGAATTTTGCACCTAGCTAACGTGGTTAACGACTCGTATCAACCAGGTTGAATAAAGACAGCTACAAAATTGGATACTGTAATATTATGAAATATCCTTAACAGGGAGAAGCGTGCTGTCCGTTATAAATGGTGTACGTCTACTGCTTTAGAAGCACATCGTTCTAAGTATAACGAATTATCCGTGCACTCTCTTGGCGTTCTATGCGTGCAGACATGTTCAGGGACTGTAGCCTAAGTGCTTTCGCACTGAGACTAACGTTGCTACGTAAGTCAGTAACAGACGTTCCACTTTCCACTGGACATAAGCCGAGACAGCGCAGTAAGTACAGTGACGCGGCTACGGACTCGCCAACTAAGAGATCGTCATTCGAGTCCTCGCACAGGCAACTACTCTTATCTTTACCAAATCCTCCGAACCGGCCCTGAGTCCCACGATCTCTCTTATTCAGTGGATACCGGAAGTTCTTTCCCCGGAAGCAAAGCGGCTGGAAAGTGAACTTGACCACTGACCCCATTCTAGTACCGAGTCTAAGAATGAGTGGAGCTATGTCCCCACTCCTCCACATACCATCATGCCGTCTGCTGGGACTTTATTTTACTTGAACTTTATTTTTTAACAGATCACATCAGAACACCGACTGGGAGTTGAGCCTGAAAGTTTGGTGACTCGGAAACACGATATTTCGCTAACTTCAGATCGACTTGTGCAGACAACGGACTCTCTAAGGTCATCCGCAGGCCACCGACGTTCGTCAGGCCACTTAAGGCTGCCGTAAGGACGCGGCGAAACCGATACAGCAATTGGTTTCACACAGTTCGGCTACACTGACTGAAGATTTCTGTGATTTTATTCAGTTGCAACCAAGCGTTAAGGTACAGAGGAACCCGGTTATAACGACATCGGTTTATACGACACCTCGCCTACAGCGTCAGAAATTTTGTGGTACCAATTAATACCTCACTGTTAACCATAACATTATACTTCTCTGCTTTAACAACACTCGTTTATAACGTCACAAAATATTCAGCCCCTTTCATGACGTTATAACCAAGTTACACTGTATATTTATTAATAACATGGTCAACATAACCGAGTTACACTGTATATTACAAATAACACGGTCAACATAACCGAGTTACACTGTGTATTTACAAATAACACGGTCAACATAACCGAGCTACACTGTATATTTATTAATAACACGGTCAACATAACCGAGTTACACTGTATATTTATTAATAACACGGTCAACATAACCGAGTTACACTGTATATTTATTAATAACACGGTCAACATAACCGAGTTACACTGTATATTTACAAATAACACGGTCAACATAACCGAGTTACACCGTATATTACAAATAACACGGTCAACATAACCGAGTTACACCGTATATTTATTAATAACACGGTCAACATAACCGAGTTACACTGTATATTTACAAATAACACGGTCAACATAACCGAGTTACACTGTATATTACAAATAACACGGTCAACATAACCGAGTTACACTGTATATTTACAAATAACACGGTCAACATAACCGAGTTACACTGTATATTACAAATAACACGATCAACATAACCGAGTTACACTGTATATTTACAAATAACAAGGTCAACATTGCCCACTTGGGCGACCTTCAGCCAAACCGAATCGAGGAGCCTTTACAACCCCTGCGGGTTCAACACCCAGACACTTATACAGTCAGTTACTTTACCAGAAAACACATATATCGTGAAGTGTACAAGTTAAACATAACAAGCGATAAAGCTCGTATTTTGCGCAATTCTCCTTCCTTAGCTTCCATTTGGTTTGTTTGGTGATTTTCGTGTTTCAGACTCTAAACAAAAATTTGCAGCTGTTTTGATTGCATTCAGTCAAAAGCTAGCGTACTCAGTATTATTTAGTTTTCAAGTATAAGTGTATGGAAATACAGTATAAACCGCTTATAATGGCATCGGTTTATACGACACCTCGTTTATAGCGTCAGATATTCTGTGGTACCAATTAATTCCTCACTGTTAACCATAGCGTTACACTACTCGGTTATAACCAGGGCTGTGGAGTCGAAGTCGGAGTCGGAAGGAATTTTAGGTGGAGTCGGAGTTGGAAGGAAGTTTTAGGTGGAGTCGGAGTCGGTAAAAATGTACGGACTCCGACACCGACCTCAGTCTAAAATCTTAACTAGATACTCCAACTCCAGAGCCCTGATAGCTACAGTAACCATTAGACTCACAATTAAATACAGGTTATAAGTAAAAGAAGTAGTCTGATGATTCACGTGGTGGTGATGAAACGTCTTATAGGTTTACCGTTATTAATACGTATTGAGGTTTTATGAAGGAGTCGGAATCAGAGTCGGAGGTTTTGTTCACCGATTCCACAGCCCTGGTTATAACAACACTCGTTTATAACGACATAAAATATTCAGTCCGTTTCATTACGTTATAACCGAGTTCGAATGTATTTTAAAATAATGTCGCAAAATATGTTTGGATGCATTGCGAAAAACAAGAAAATTTTAACATGGTAGAGAAAATACCACAATTGGCTTTCTGCACTGTATTTGAACACTGAATGTTCAGATACCAAGCAGAATACATTTTTAAACTCCAATACCTCAACAATGATTGGAATGTGAGAGAATCCGTCATAAGTTTCCTGCAAATGATTCATACTGACATTAGTGTACACGATGTGTGCAGACAGGCCGCGGTATATTTCTTCAGGTCTACATCAGATGCGTGAGGAGTCAGCCAGTCTGATTCTAAAAGCAGACTTCGTAATACTTGAATAAACTCGTAGGCTTTGTCGAAATGCCGGTACTTGGATCCATCCAATAATTAATCGCGTCTACAGAATGCACGGGATCAATACATTATGACCGAAACTCTTGTTCCAGCACGCAAAGGGGGGGGCCCCCCCCGCATTCCGTGATACACGCACTTCCTAATTTCAGTGTGGATGAACGTAGAACGGTGGCTCTACACGTCATCGTTTGCCGTGCTATAAGAAGAAAATTATATATCAAACGCGTAATATTTTCTGTCGTCATTGCGTTTCCAGTTAATATCGAACTTTCACCTCGGAATTTAGAACAATCACAAAAGCTCGTTAAACCTAGTCTGTGTATCAAAATTTTGTAAAAAATTACTGAAACTAAAATGGAAAGAGTGAAATGTTTAAGTCGCAAGACCTTGTTTTGGTATATATATTTTTAAATAAAAAAATACATAAGCAGCCAAATGTACAAAGTTAACAGCCACATACAAAGGGATGGTGTAATCATTTAAAGCACACTGGCTAATGTATGTACAACCAATCTTGACATCCAAACGTTGTACACACAGGGTGCATCGCTGCGTTTATACATGTCCTAACAAACAGCTACTGTTTCCCTGTACAGCATTAACTGACTGGTTTTTCGGCATCTTTTACGAAGTAAACAAAGGCAAGCAATCTACGTACAACGTTAAGTCGAGGCGCGTTCGCGTAACCATTGTTGCTGTGGAAAAGAAATAAGTAATACGAATTCTGATCCTGCGTCTGTAGCCTTCTTTATCCAGCACGCAAAGCGCATGCGCCGTATTACACTGTCATCTGTGGCCTCTATAGCTCTACCATATTTTTCCACATTACCTCGCAAACGGCGCGATTTTCGGAAAAAAAGTTATTGAAAATGAAATGTGTGTTTTGATTTTTTCTACAAGTTTTGTCAGTAACATTTTTCATACTAGGACGAGTTCGGCGAGATATTATCATAAATGTACATACGTCTTCGTGTAAAGTACCGGTTATTCTTGACAGATTTTAATGAAACTTTTCTCTAAACAGATTTTCGAAAAATACTCAAATATAAAATTTAATGAATATTCGTCCAGTGGAAGCCCAGCTGTTCCATGAGGACAGACACAGACAGACGGATATGAAGAAGGTAACACTTGCTTTTAGCAATTTTATGAACGCGCCTAAAGGGACGCCTTACGTGCCGACCACTGCCCCCCACCCGCCTGCCTGTCCGTTCGTCAATAACCAATAGCAGCTACTAACTCCATGTGTGTTGAAATTTTGTGCAGAGTTTCCTTAACAGAGCCGTCAAGAAAGAGCAAGTGTCGTGCAAATCGGCTCATTAACAGTCCTATTTAATTGGAGAGCACGAATGAATTTCCACCCACATTTTCCACCTCTCTTTAATGACTTAGCTTGCGTTCAGTGTAGAAGATGTACACTGCCTGTATATCAGCAATCAAGAAACGTTTTAAGGTAACTAAATGAAGCAGAAAGAAAAAGATGTGACCATGTAACATGGACAGTTATGACCAGGTACGAATAAAATTTTTTCGTTGCATATTATCAAGAAAAGCACTTGGAACACCCAGGCCTAAGTGTGGGAACAGTACTGTCATGTTCATAAAGAAATAAATCCATCCGGCTTAGGGAAAAGTCCAATGGCAGGATAATGTAAAGAAAGGAATAACCTTCTACAAAAATAAGGGCATTTTTGATCAGTTGACTTACATAACACAAATATTAGGGTATACAGAACTGTAATTTTACCTGTTTTTTGTATGGGTGTGAAACTTGGTCTCTGACACCGAGGGAGGAATAAAGAGACTGAGGGTGTTCGAGAATAGGGTGCTGAGGAGGATATTTGGGCCTAAGAGAGGCGAGGCGACAAGGGAGTGGAGAAGACTACATAACGAGGAACTTAATGACCTGCACTCAGCACCAAATATTATTTGGGTAATCAGATCGAGAAGAATGAGTTGGGCGGGGAATATAGCACGTATGGGGGAAAAGAGTGGTGCATACAGGATTTTGGTAGGGAGACCTGAGGGAAGGCGACCACTTGGGAGACCCAGGCGCAGATGGGAGGATAATATTAAAATGGATCTTCAAGAAATGGGATGGGGGCATGGACTCTATTGAGCTGGCTCAGGATAGGGACAGGTGTAACTGCGGTAATAACCCTCCGGGTTCCATAAAATGTGCGGAATTTCTTGACTGGCTTTGAAACTGTTAGCTTCTCAAGAAGGCCTCTGCTCCATGGGGTTAAGCACTGCCAACAGCCTCGATACAGGCTGTACTCTATGCATGTCTGTTAGTATTAACATGCGTCAAGGTCGTCGTGTAATTACGCAAAAGCAAGTGGCAATGCTTGCTGCCATTGAAACTGTCGCACTGAAAACAGAATATGACGCACGCTGAAGCACGCTCACGTAGCTTGATTGCTGGAACATAAATCACGCTGTCCTGATCGGATGATGTATCACCCTAATGTTCGGTCGAGACATTGAAGCCTGTCTAACTCTCTATTTGAGAAGCTTCTAGGTCACGTGATTGCCAGTTATTGCTGGTGCTTAATACACGTGGTGAAGAGAGACACTGCATGAAAAAACTAACAAGCATTTGCAAAAAAAGAGTTCTGATAGAACTCACATAGGCACTTTTACTATTCCTGCCTTCCAGACAGACAAATCTCGTTTTAACATCTTATTTAGATACAGATATTTCTAATCGAACAGTAACATTAATTTAGCGTTGCCTCTAAAATCAATTAGTCCTTGTCCGCGCCATGATGACCCTTTACACCCGGTAAAGAAATCCGGTACAAACTGAACAGGAGCCTGGGTGCTTCCCAGAGTCTATCTAGATCTTTTGGAGAAGAGACAAATTTGTTGCCCCTGCCAGGATTCGAACCCCACACCGTTCAGTCCGTAGACTAGTCACTATACTGACTGAGCTACCCGAGCTTCTGTTGTTGTATTGATAATAATTTTATTTACTGGGAAAAATACATCACGTCTCCAGGTCCTGAAATTCTTGTCTACGTAGAATTTATCGACGTAACTTCAAGATTCGCCCCGTTGCCATGTTGGTAATTCTTGGCTGAAAGCAATACTTCGTACGCAGTTCGTAGGCACATTTATGGCACACCGGCACACGAAATTCCACGTACACAACTCAAATGATCTTTAGCTACAGCAATGAAACCTAAAGCTAAGAAAAGAATTCACGCAGCAGCCATTTTGTGGTTAGGCACCTTGTAATGAAGAATCACTTCAATAAATTTTCATATTTTTCGAAGTTATACTACGACACATTATTTTAAAATGCTGTATTAACCTTTTAAAGCGTGGCGGTAACTTTACATACGACTAGGTTTAACATCAAAAAATTCTACGTGGTGCCCACATTGCGTTTATGTGTTTTGTACGGATCTCAGAACAAACAGCAACTTTTGCCTTATAAAACATTAAGAGACTGGTTTTTATAACCGAAGTGGAGAGTGTTTACAGCGCGGTACGCACTGAGTCCATACATAACAGATACACTTCGTCTTTAAAGGGTTAATTCACAATGGTGACGCTTCCAAATAAAAAGCCGATGTTTCCTGTATGCTGTTGTTAAAGACGTTACGAACTGAAAAGTTACGAAGTTTCGTGACATTGTCACCTGCTTCAGAACTTGAAGTAGGAGAACTAAGGCAGGTAAACAAGAGAAACACAAAGCTAGTCACACACAGACGTCGAGGGGCAGGCAGATAGGCAGGCAGACAAGCAGAGACAAAGACATAGACAGACAGACACACAGACAGGCAGAGAGACAGACAAAAAACGCACACCCACACACACACACAAGGATATTACGGTCATCTCATGCGCCACTTAATTCACTAAAGAGAGGAAAATAAGCTACAATTTGAATCACAAGTAACAAAACCGCCATGCAGGTAAAAGAGCAGTTGTTATACACAGTGCGACATTTATTTTGTAACCGATATGTCGTGTAGACAGCTACAAACACATTAAACGCTGGGTCTTGAGCCAACTTTCATTGCTTGAAGTACATTCATATTCAAATGCTTGCTACTTTGTGGTTCTGCAATGAAAAGAACAAGTATCTGGTAGATGCACGAATAATGGCATATCTTCGACTCTATCATAACACGGATCGATCACTCCTGATAACACAGATCCATATGGCAAATAAAGAGTGGATTTACAGTGCCGCGGTAGTGCAAAGGTAGATCCAAACCAATGTCCCTCTTTTCACGATTTTGCACCCATTAATTATCTTAGTACAGGTAACTCTCTTTTTACGCTAGGGTTACGTTCTCGAAAAACATCGCGCAAATCGAATACAAATTTCCCATTTAAAACAATGTATTTCTTGGGGGTTTGGAGACTGACATCATCCTCCTATATAGTGTATGACTATACCACTAGTGGGCATACGGACCTGTAAAGTATGTATGTACAGTATATATACATTTCTCTACAGTATACATAATTTCTATACAATATATTTATTTATTTCTAATGCAATAGAAATATAAGAGACATACATCCTTAGTTTTTTGTACCGTTCATTCGGATAGGACTGTGGTAGTCTTGCTACACAAACAAACGCTTTAGTGCTTGGCTTAGCACTTACTTTAATTCTAACAGCATTATCACGAATTGTATGAACGCTACTATGAGCGAGTCTAGCATTACGGCATAAATCAAAATTTCATTCACCTTTTTCACGTCGGCTTATTACGCGCAATTTCTCTTCAACACCGCCTGTCTTTCGCCGATTTTTCACTCTGATTGCACTATGTGATGCAGATTTACGTTTCTCACTCATATTGATAAGAAAAGCCAATGCTGTTAAAGAGCAAACTAAACGAGACGCTGCTTATATCACCAAAGTAATCAACGTAATACGCGTGACTGATGGCGTCACAGTGACGTCACTTCCTGCTAGCCTCCTACAGAATGTAACCGTGACCACGGATCGTCTATGGAAAATAGCGTTAAAGCGAAGATTATCACGTAAATTCGAAGAAAATTGTATAAAATTTCAAGTCGCGTTAAACCGAAATAGTGCAAAACTAAATCGCGTAAAACGAGAGGTACCTGAAATCAAATATAAAATGACTTATTGCATTTCGTCTGTCGACCGAAGAATCTAAATAAAATATTCATTAATCTGTAACTTCATTCAGCTGAAAACGTATCGATACTGTGAAGCATATTCAAGAATTCTGAATACTGTTATTTTATTCTATGACTATTTCATCCAACAAATATTTTATGTATATCCATGAAAAAAGTTTCTTTTGCCATACGCCATCAAAAATACACTACCTTACTTTGCTAGACTAGTAACTGCTAGTTTTGGCGTAGCGGAGAGCAGAATTTCGTGATTTACATGCAAAGGCTAAGAATTTAAAATTCCCTTTTCACATTGAATTTAGATACCTTAACGAGAAAGGCTTACATATTTACGTCTCATACAGTCTATCCATTAATTTATTGCACGACCACACTTTTGACAAATTTAATTGGTGTCTCAAACAGTAACGTATTGGTGCGGAAGTCACATGACTCTGCAGGCAAAACTTCGATATTCGGTGTCAAGTGACTTTTGCAACATTCTGTATCAGAAACTTGGACGATATACAGATTGTACTAACAGATTTAGTCAATACATTAACCAACTTACGCACTTAATAAAATAAATTCAGAAGTATGAAAATCTTTTAGAACTCCTACATGTTTCGGCACCGAGTTGCCATCATCAGTGAGTTATTCTGACAAAGCAATATAAGGCCAGCACGCTTACCTAGCTATTGTGTCGCCTAACTGTAAGAATATGCACGGTATGAATAACATAAAAATTATACTAACAGGTGTTTCTCTCATTTTATTTTGCACTATTAAAACCAACTCCTACATTAAAAAATCACAATAATTACATAATTTCCGACATTTTTCGGTGTGGATCTACACCACCATCAGGGGAACGTTTACAGAAGACTCTGAAACTACTGTAGAAAAACACAGTTTTAGCTACCTAAAAGTTCGTTACAATCCGTCCGTCCTTCCGCATGGAACAACTCGGCTGCGATGGAAGGATTTCCTTCAAAATTCATATTTGTGATTTTATTAAAATCTGTCAATTAAAGCTGGACAGGCATCAGTCACTGTAGCAAGTACCAACTAAATGCACTGTGTTAAATTTATTATTAATATTTATCATTTATTATTAGAAAAGACTTTGGTGCACCCCCCTGAGGATGACGGTTGAAAAGTCGAAATATGAACGGGTAACGTGAAACGAAATGATAATAAATTTGACACAGCGCATTAATTGGTACGTGACACAGTGACTGATGACAGAACAATGCACGGAATAAGCAATGTTAAACCGGACAGGCACATTACATGAAACCCTACTTATGTCTATAATACCTCGTAGTAGCTCGATGAATTATTCGTGGAATCGAAAGGTTTCATTCAACGTTGCGGAGAAATTTCAACAACAAATTGCGTGTCAAATATATTTCTTTCCCGAAAATCTCGCCGTCTACGACAGAATTACGAAGAAAACGGCACAGCCAAGAATCCTGCAGATGAAGTAACATAAAATAGCACAAAGCATTTGCGATCTGCATGTCGGGTAATTAGAAAAGTTATAGACCTTGGATAATCATATTCAGCACTTCTTGCTTTCGACTGGTTGAAACTCTGAGATTAACCTTTTAAAGCCTAGCGGTAACTTTACATACGACCAGGTTTAACATCAAAAAATTCTACGTGGTGCCCACATTGCGTTTATGTGTTTTGTACGGATCTCAGAACAAACAGCAACTTTTGCCTTATAAAACATTAAGAGACTGGTTTTTATAACCGAAGTGGAGAGTGTTTACAGCGCGGTACGCACTGAGTCCTTATATAAAACAGATACGCTTCGTCTTTAAAGGGTTAATGTACATTCTGCGTGACGGATAATTAAGGCAAAATTACACACAGTCATAGTATTAAACACATATTGCTTTAAACTTGATTGAAACTGTATAATAACATGATGTTACAAATGGCAGAATAAGATTTTTATGTTCAATTTTTATGTTCAGCATCCCCGCTGGCGTGTATATTCAATTTTACATAAAAAGTCAGTCAACAGCCAACACTATTTTATTCCTTTATTAGAACATGAGCAACACGTTTCGGCCTGTAATGGCCATCTGTAATGGCTCTTCTACAAAAACATGAATATTGAAGCTCTGCTTATAAAAAAGGGGAAGGCCTTCCGCTTCACAAATTTAGAGCTCCAATAGCCCAAGAAAGTACAAAGCACTGCAAGCAACGCACACGCGACACGCCTGTAAATAAAACTGTCCCAGTTACAACAGTGGTGGAAGCCGCTACCGCAAAACATTATTTTATACACGCCTTCATCTTATGGCCGACAGTAGCTTTAATTCCTATCCTTTATATCTGCATATGTTCTTATACATATCTTATTCATTCATTCTTACCTTTTTATCTCATTATATTTTATACATATACAAAACTATATATTTTAACCTTTTGTGAAGCGGAAGGCCTTACCCTTTTTGATAAGTAGGGCTTCAATATTCATGTTTTTGTAGAGGAGCCTAATGATGGCCATTACAGGCAGAAACGTGTTGCTCATGTTCTAAATAAAAGAATATAAATAGTGTTGGCTGTTGACTGACTTTTTATGTAAAACATAATAAAATTTGTTGTGGTGTGTCCTAATCATCACTTACGTAGATTTCATGTCGTTATGCAATTTTCTAATGCAGCTGTCGATTGTTGACAAAGACTTCAACACTTTCGAGTTACAATGCGAAACAGTTATTCATGCGTGTCCAAAAATCTTGATAGCAAGAATAATAAACAGTGGAACCTGTCTTAAACGGAACCAGGGAATAACGGAAACCTGTTTTTAGCGCAAACATTTTACAGTCCGGATGACTTGGAGACCCGACGCTCTGTATTTAAAACACCTGTAAGAAAAGGAACCTTCGTGCATGGGAGAAGATTTCTGTCCCTCACGGTACCCTTATAGGCGGCATTGTGTCCCTCACGGTACCCTTATAGGCGGCATTCTGTCCCTCACGGTACCCTTATAGGCGGCACTCTGTCCCTCACGGTACCCCTATAGGCTGCATTCCGTCCCTCACGGTACCCTTATAGGCGGCATTCTGTCCCTCACGGTACCCTTACAGGCGGCATTCACTGTATTTCACAAAATATAACTACTTTATATTGAAGCTGGTACCGTGAAACAGGAAAGATTCTGTAAGTAAAGAACGCCCTGATAACGTCTGTGTACTAAGTCACGGACTGCATCAATTAGGCTACATGTTTCTTGCTTCATATACTGCAAAGAGTCAAGAGGAAAAGAACACGACATGCAGTCTTAGAAGGAAGGAAGAAAGGGAGGGAGGGAGGAAGGGAGGAAGGAAGGAAGGAAGGAAGCAAGCAATGGAGGGAGGGAGGGAGGGAGGAAGGAAGGAAGGAAGGAAGCAAAGCAAGCAATGAAGGAAGGAAGGGAGGGAGGGAGGGAGGGAGGGAGGGAGGAAGGAAACAAGCAAGCAATGGAGGGAGGGAGGGAGGGAGGGAGGGAGGGAGGGAGGAAGGAAGCAATGAAGGAAGGAAGGAAGCAATGAAGGAAGAAAGGAAGCAATGAAGGAAGGAAGGAAGGAAGGAAGGAAGCAAGCAAGCAATGAAGAAAGGAAGGAAGCAATGAAGGAAGGAAGGAAGCAAGGAAGGAAGGAAGGAAGCAATGAAGGAAGGAAGGCTAACTGGACTGTCACATCTTGCGTAGGAACTGCCTTCTAGAATACGTTATGAAAGGAAATACAGAAGGCAAATAGAAGGGACGGGGAGACGAGGAAGAAGACGTAGGCAGCTACTGGAAGCCATAAGGAAACAAGAAGATACTGGATATTGAAAGACGAAGCACTTTACTGCACTCTCTTGAGAACTCGCTTTGCAGGGGGTTATGGACCTGTCGCAAGACAATACATGATGATGATAATGCATACTATGATGATGATAATGGTGACGACGACGATGATGATGTTGATAATGATAATTAATTGATTCTGATGTGGTAAGTTTCTTTGCCAGATTCACACAAAAATGAAAAATAACATAACACCTTATCTGTCATTACGATCTGCGTACAGAAACTGTGCAAGTGGGAATGTAATCTAACGCAATTTTGAAACAAACATTTGAACTGGAAAATTTCGAAATATTTCGGTGCGGTGAAACTTGAACGTTACGGCTGATACTTTCACACACATAAAAGCAACGTGTACCGATAAATACCTTATGCAAGAAAGATATATTAAGAAATAATATCAAAATCTAGGGATATTTATGACATTTTATAACACATTCACGATTCCGTACAGCAAGTATTGCGACCGCAGGGGATTAAACGTTATGACCGCCTGAAGAAGAATCCATATCGCTGACTCACTGTAAATACAGCACTAACAACACACACACACACACACACACACACACACACACACACAAAATCGACCTCGGTTATAACGTCATGAAAAGGAATGAATATTTTGCGTCGTTATAAACGAGTGCTGTTATAACCGAGGGGTGTAGTTTTATGGCATGATTTCAGGCTTCCACCGCCATGTTGATGAGATCAGCGCTCTTCTGGGATATAACGCGGCGTAACACCCCAGAAGAGCGCTGATCTCAATGTTATGGTTAACAGTGAGAAATTAATTGGTGCAACAGAATACCTGACGCTATGGACGTCGTGTCGCATAAACCGATGTCGTTATAACCGGGTTCCATTACATATGCGATATACGAAAGCAGCCGTAATGAGTATTACACTGAATTCCCTGTTTAGTATTTAACAGTCTTAACGAACTGCGGTGTGTCATACGCTCTATTAACCCTTTAAAGACGAAGCGTATCTGTTTTATATAAGGACTCAGTGCGTACCGCGCTGTAAACACTCTCCACTTCGGTTATAAAAACCAGTCTCTTATCCCTTTAAAGACGAAGCGTATCTGTTTTATATAAGGACTCAGCTCGTACCGCGCTGTAAACACTCTCCACTTCGGTTATAAAAACCAGTCTCTTAATGTTTTATAAGGCAAAAGTTGCTGTTTGTTCTGAGATCCGTACAAAACACATAAACGCAATGCGGGCACCACGTAGAATTTTTTAATGTTAAACCCGGTGGTACGTAAAGTTACCGCTAGGCTTTAAAAGGTTAATGCAATAACGACGTGGTCTTTTTACTGTGTCACCTACCCATCTTCAACTTTGTACTTAAAGCGCGCGACATGCCATGTATCAAGATATTATTCTCCGGCCTTTCACTGCGTAGGCCGGGGTTCGATAGTTAGTCACAGCATGTGCGATTTTTGGTGGGCAACATAACACTGACGAGAGATCAAATTGACTGAAATCCTCCAATCTGTTTCCAGTTTCATACCATAACAGTGAACGCGCCTCAATGGTAAGTTATACTTAGAGTCCCTATAGTCTTGCCTTTGGCGTGGGGGTTACAAACCGGATCCTGTAGTAACCATGGAAATGACGTGTATAAAGCAATCTCATACCGTGGTAACTAGGTCAGATTCAGTAACTCCGATAGACCATTAGTACTGTAAAGGAACAAGATAGCAATACGTGTTGGCCGTGCCATGGCTCAGGCGGTTAGCCGCCGGCCTCCCACCGCGGAGGCCCGGGTTCGATCCCGGGTCAGTCTATGTGGGATTTGTGGTGGACAAAGTGGCACTGGGGCAGGTTTTTCTCCGAGTACTTCGGTTTTCCCCTGTCAATTTCATTCCACCGGTGCTCCATTACTAGGAAAAGGACAAAAAAGTAATGATCATCATCTACATCACAGGGTTGCACAATAAGCCTCATGGCTGCAGTGCGTCCGGAGCGTCTGTTGCGGGGCCCTTCACCACTTAAAAAAAAAAGAATAGCAATACGTGTTAGGCATAACATAAGAAAAACCTCTACAAAACATTAACGAATGCAACCAAAATGACTACAGTTCAGCAGAGTAGACTAGAAACAAGATAAAGCTATTATAACACACCCACAACATAACAACAAACAACAGCAAATAATGAGTGGTGTTTAACTTAAACAGCTGTACATCAGTGTGGATTCTTCTTTTTACACGGCGCAACAGCCCCTAGTGGGACAGAGCCTCCTCACTGCCGAGGTTTCATGATCACACTCAGACACACACCCCACTCGGTAGGACTCCTCTGGACGAGGCATCGGCCCGACGCAGAGACCTCCAGCTGACAACACACAACACTCACAAGACACACACATCCACGCCACCGGCGGGATTCGAACCGGCAATCCCAGCAAGCGACCGGCAGCAGACACACGTCTTAGACTGCGCGGCCACTGGGATCAGCTAAAAGTGTGGATTACCTCCGAAAAATCAGAATCTCCTACCGGAAAATGTGTTTAGGATAAGCAGCACAACCGCCAAAAGAGGCGGTTTTTGTCGTATTCTGTGGCAATATAAACTTAATTCTGCGAGTTTATCAACTTTCATATTCCAATAACATATGGCTCTTTTATAAAATTAAAAATAATTGTAGGGGCTTTTCGCGAAATTGCGAAAAGCGACTCTTAGCTTCGTCACGTGTCTGTGTCCGTATGAAACAACACGGCTCACATTGGTCGGATTTTCATGAAATTTGATATGAGCATTTTTAGAAACTCTGTCGAGAAAATTAACGTTTGATTAAAATGTGACAAGAATAACGGGCACTTTACATGAAGACCTATGTACATTTATGATAGCATCTCTCTGAGTTCTTCTTAGAATAAAAAATTTTCGGACAAAAATTGTAGAAAAAATCGAAACACATTTTATGTTCCACAATGTTTTCCCGAAAATCGTGCCGTTTATGAGATAATGTAGAAAAAAACACAGCCGGAGGGGCGACAGATGACAATATAATACGACTCATGCACTGTGCATGCTGCATAACTAAGGCTACAGACACACACTCAGAATATGTAATACTTATTGCTTTTCCACGGCAAAAATGGTTACGCGAACGCGCCTCAATGTTACGTTATACGTACACTGCTTGTCTTGTATTGTTTTATCATAAGTCAACCGCATTACTGTGCTAACCGTTCGTTAAGTATAACGCTAGAACATGTCACGGCCACGCACAAAGTTACAGAGTATACACTGTACTGTACATTGCCCACAAATATATTTTGCACTCTGACTGAAAAATATAGTAAACGTACGTTTCTACACTGAAGATGGAGCTGTAGATTCATGCGAAACATGGGAAAATTTTTACCAGACGCAGGCCGTTACATCGTACAGACCATAGCCTCTCGTCCGAATAAGTATTTGTAGGCCCATAAGAATTCAACACACTGGTGAGACAGAATCTTGGATTTCGCGACCTCGCACTTAATTAAATCGCGGGTTCGATTCCCGATGGGGTCATTGGAATTTTTCATTAACCTAAACCTTCCGACCACACTATGGCCCTGGGGTCGACTCAGACTCTAACAGAAATGAGTACCAGGAATATTTCCTAGGGGGCGGGGGGGGGGGGGCCAAAACACGGCCGGTGCGCAGGGCTGACAATCGTACCACAATGTGCTAATTGTCTTGTAATCTGCGATCCTCAACCTCCTGGAAACCTCAGGGCATGTCCAGGGATTGCTTTACATTTTTCCACACTTAATTCAGTTCACGTATAGCTGAGTTTAAAGCTCACATTAAAAATTTCACTTTTGCCTTCTTATTCTTGATCGTGTATCTGGATTCCACACGTCGACACTTATTTTTGACACGTCATAAATGACATCATAGCAAACGTGGGATTCTTCAAGTGTGGAATAACAAAGGCAAATGAGATGCAATGTTCCAGCCTAAGTTTAACTCCTTTATCAATGCGCCTGAGCCTTCTTACGGAATCAGTCTGTTTACTTCCATGCATAAATTCACGTGCTCTTGTACTGTCATATTACTCGTGCTGTCTCTGATTTGTAAAAAGGCTCTAATGTTTATATAAATACTTGAAAGAACATCGGGATTCAATTTAACTTACAAGACAATCGTATGAATAAATTATGTAAATCCAGTTAAGGTTAATTCGCCATATCTCGAATTGTATAGCCGCAGACTGCATTGCAAGTTAATGGACTGAAATTCGTTTTCTGTGTATAAGAAGAATGAAAAATATAATCCATTTGTAAGTACGGAGAGTTCCCGAATGGCTACCGAATTATTTTACATGCGTCAATATGTGATACTTTAAAATCTAATATTACGCATCCTTATTACAAATAATAGTGAAAAACGAATCATCAAGAGTTATTTCTGTTTAACCTTTTAAAGCCTAGCGGTAACTTTACGTATCACCAGGTTTAACATTAAAAAATTCTACGTGGTGCCCACATTGCGTTTATGTGTTTTGTACGGATCTCAGAAAAAACAGCAACTTTTGCCTTACAAAACATTAAGAGACTGGTTTTTATAACCGAAGTGGAGAGTGTTTACAGCGCGGTACGCACTGAGTCCTTATATAAAACAGATACGCTTCGTCTTTAAAGGGTTAATCATAACACATCTTAGGAATAAATGTCACCAAAGAGATTGTGTACATGTGAGTACAGAAACTTACGAAGGGTATCTCGGTATCGAAAAGGAGGAGAAAGATAAAGCTGGAGAAATCGTACAAGGGGGAGCATCATAATCGGTACCTTCCACGAAATATTACAAGGGAGATGAAACCTAGGGAAACGGGGCGGGGAAAATATGTAAAACGCACGGGCGGGATAAATGACGCTCGCATAATTTTAGCCTGCAAACCATCAATGGAGACAAAAACTAGACAAACCTAGTCAAATTCGGGAGGCTTATATTCAGAATGATTTAAAAGAACGCTTATATAAAAACACTGAGCGTATTTACCCATATAAGAATGGGTTACAATCACGGTTGTGGAGTCCGAGTCGGAGTCGTGGAGTCGGAAGGAATTTTAGGTGGAGTCGGAAGGAATTTTAGGTGGAGTCGGAAGTAATTTTTAGGTGGAGTCGAAGTCGGTAAAAATGTACCGACTACCGACTCCGACCACAGTATAAATCTTAACTAGATACTCCAAATCCAGAGCCCTGATAGCTACAGTAACCATTAGACTTATACTTAAATATAGGTTATAAGTCTAAACAGTAGCCTGATGATTCACGTGGTGGCGATGAAATGTCTTATAGGTTTACCGTTATTAATACATATTGAGCTTTTATGAAGGAGTCGGAGTTTTAAAAATCGACTAGTCGGAGTTGGAAGTTTTTTAAAAATCGAGGAATCGGAGTCGGAGCTTTTGTGTACCGACTCCACAGCCCTGGTTACAAATTGTGGACTGTTGTGCAGAAGGTAATGTCGTTACGGTAGATTGTTGACCACGTGAGCAACTGTAAGTTTCGCAAGAAGGGCTCTGCTATATTCAGTCCGTTTTACATAGAACATTTATAAAATAAAGCGCAACTTCGCAGGCATATCACCTCCTATTGTGCATAATATCAACACTCTAACGCCATTACATATACAGCGTTCCGGCCTTTCCAGCTTGTAAGTGCAAATCAGTGCTGGCCTTAGCAAACGCGGGGCCTGACTGCAATCCCTGTGACGGTTTCATGAAGACAAAGAAAATGCTTAAGTTCCAGCTAGAGCTTCAATGCACAACGTTCCACGTCTGAACAACGATATCCTGACTCGCTGGAAAATTCAAAATTCCAAAAATTAATACCAACAACAACAACAACAACAACAACAACAACAACAATAAACGTCAGCGTGTCCAATATTGGCAAAGAACAATACATCAAACGACATGATAGAGTGTGTGCTCAATTACACTTCAATATACGTAAGGAACTGGGGGTAACATTAGACAGTGAACTCCGGTATGAACATGTACCAAAATCAGTCGAAACAAGTCAAGTGGGCAAGGTAACCATATTATGAATCAACACGTGCAAACCGACGGAACCGTCCCCAACAATAAACCGGACATCATAATCCGGGATAATGAAAAAGGAACATGTATGCTGATTGACGTAGCAATCCCGGGAGACAGAAATGTGATAAAGAAAGAAGCCGAGAATATTCTAAAATATAAAGACCTTATAATAGAAATACAGCGCATGTGGAATGTAAAAATACAGGTGCCGCCTGTAATAACAGAAGCAACTGGAACCATTTCAAAATCCTTCAGAAAATACTTGAGCAGCATACCGGGAAAGCACGATATCAAGGAACTGCAGAAAACAGCTATACTGGGCACAGCACACACACTGCGGAAAGTGCTAATGTAGAAGCACAAAACAGTTTAATATTGCAGACAGCGCTATACGCACCATTAACAGTACGTGCAGAATAGCTGCGGCAGTGTGTACCCTAGAAACATGGTTTGTTTCAGGTATATAAGTGTGAATACCCTGCATACAGGGGATGATGGTGATGATGTTGATGATGATGACGACGACCACGATAATAATAACGTAAATCAGGACGGTAAAGATAAACTCAGGAAGATGCAGTACATGGTTTCAAATGCAAGTTGTCTGTCATTTCCCAACGCATTAGCTGACAGCAGAGAAGAACTTTATTATTAAAATGTGGTTCAAGTCCACTAAAGAGTAAAGAAATGAGAGAAGAACTTCGCATTAGATGCAGAGGACGGTAAACTAGCTACCCCAACACGCTTATGGAGCCGCCTGAGCGCTGGATCGTGTTACCATGCTTTGTATACCAAAGCCTCGTGTACAGGCTGGGCCTGCTCACATGTAGTTGCATATGGGAGATCCTAGACAGACACAAAGGCTAAACCCAACCGTAATCTACTTCGAAAGCGTAGTGACAGATATGGGGGCCGGAACAGTGCACTCGGCACAGTGAAACGGGTTTTTTGTATTCACACTCTGCATTGTCTTAGATATAAATTACCACAAACCAGCTAATGCACTTTATTCACATTGAATTGTTCGGAAAAATGTTCCTACATGTTTCGAACCTACAGGGTTCATCCTCAGGCAGTCACACAATCACTAATCACACGCACTACCACAATATCATAACAAAATTTCGTCGCAACTTAAAAATGCATCTGTTGTGTTGATAAAATGTCATTAAAACTCATCTTTTTAAGACGATGAATAAAACTTGGTTAAAAAGATGCGTTGTGCGTCGGTATATGGGGTAGTTTTGCAGTGCACTGTGGTACTGTCAGTGGCAAGGTAATGTTACGTTAGACGGGCAGACAAGGGTATGGGCTGGGGGCGATATGGGGTTCAAATCCCCCACGGGGCAAGAGAGCTTTCTCTTTTCCACAAATGCCCATAACGGCTCTGCGGCCAACTCAGCCTCCTGTTCAATGGGTACCGGGTTTATGTCAAGGGGGTAAAGTGCCCAGGGCATGAAGATGACCAAACTCCGTCTAGCGCCGAAGTAAAGAATGGCTGGAGCTATAACTCCTTTTCCCCAAGATACCTCCATGGTGTGGATGGGAACGACTTTACGCATTAGCAGCCAGATACATCACAGAGTCTTCTTCCAACAGGTTTCCATTTCTGTGGTTACGCGTCAGTGGAGTTATACCTGTACTTCCCCCCTATACACCTCCATGACGTGCAGGTCAATAATCAATTGTAAATTACGTCGAAGTGGTCGTGGCATAATTAGGGCTAATATCACAGAAATTTCCCACAAAATCTGAAGAAAACTACAATAAACTTTATTTAGGATAGCAATTTTCCTCACCGAGTTTCGAACCGTGTACATTCGGAAGAAAAGTCAAAGGAGCTACCGCTTGAGCTAGTTGCGCTATAAGAACGCAGTATCGTACAGATTTACCCTTTCAAAGCCTAGCGGTAACTTTACGTACCGCCAGGTTTAACATTAAAAAATTCTACGTGGTGCCCACATTGCGTTTATGTGTTTTGTACGGATCTCAGAACAAACAGCAACTTTAGCCTTATAAAACATTAAGAGATTGGTTTTTATAACCGAAGTGGAGAGTGTTTACAGCGCGGTACGCACTGAGTCCTTATATAAAACAGATACTCTTCGTCTTTAACCTTTTAAAGCCTAGCGGTAACTTTACGTACCACCAGGTTTAACATTAAAAAATTCTACGTAGTGCCCACATTGCGTTTATGTGTTTTGTATGGATCTCAGAACAAACAGCAACTTTTGCCTTATAAAACATAAGAGACTGGTTTTTATAACCGATGTGTAGAGTGTTTACAGCGCGGTACGCACTGAGTCCTTATATAAAACAGATACGCTTCGTATTTAAAGGGTTAATACTGAACTGAGAACACCACGACTTCCTACATTGCTAAATACAACATACCCACTTTACAGTCGACTTACCGTCATTGGCATTTTACAAAAAGCATATATCGCAGATCTCCAAGGTGACCTACATCATAAACGAAATACATCTCACCAGATAAACTCAAAACACAGCGATTCCACTACCACCCCAGCTTCAATTCATGCACACCCAGAGCATCTTCGAAACCTCCAATTATTGTATGCTGATCGTAACTAATCTAACAACCTTTTTGAAAATATTGATAGTTTTACCTTTACAATCTACAACTCTGTATTTCACAAATTTAAATTTTATATATTCGTATCAATTAAACTGTACGCACAACAATTACTCTGACATGTAATGCCAAGTGGGATCTCAATGGCAAAAGTTTCTTCCTATTACATTTGTAATAACGCCTGATGATGACCACCTGGGTGGTTGAACCATGTAGCCAATTTTAACTTTTGAACCAATAAACAAGTTGTGAGGACGGCATCTAACTGCGTTTATATTTTGTTGTTGAATTTTATGCTGCTTCTAATCGGGCCTCGTCGCCTGAAACAACGGCTTTCTTTCATTTTCCTGACGTAATATAAAACAGAATACTACCAACCGTGTTTGAGGAACCTGTGGACAAATTGCCATCCTTGTGACGTACACAAGAGGCCGTCTTGTTACGAAGAGCTGCCATGGAACTAGCGACTTAACCTCTCTCGAGCCAACAGTTTATTGCGTTGTCACGCTACCCCAGGGGTGCACAAGTTTTCCAAAAGGATTTGGGAGCCACATTAAAATTCTGGGCTCCAGACGTGTGACATGAAGCAAGTGCCATAATGAAGACCAAGAAATTTTAAAGGTCATCGTAAGAAAAAATAGTAGCCCGGAAAGCGTGACGCCTGAAATTTGTGCACCCCTGCTACACCAACAAAACAAGATATCTCTTTGTGAATTATAATTGAAAAGCATATGGGCGAAGCAAAATTATGTCAAAATATTACGCGAGTTTAGCTTAATAAATCAATAATTCCTTACCGCTCTCAACCTAGTGGTTCTCCTACAAATCCAACATTAACCCTTTAAAGACGAAACGTATCTGTTTTATATAAGGACTCAGTGCGTACCGCGCTGGAAACACTCTACACTTCGGTTATAAAAACCAATCTCTTAATGTTTTATAAGACAAAAGTTGCTGTTTGTTCTGAGATCCGTACAAAACACATAAACGCAATGTGGGCACCACGTAGAATTTTTTAACCCTTTAAAGACGAAGCGTATCTGTTTTATATAAGGACTCAGTGCGTACCGCGCTGTAAACACTCTCCACTTCGGTTATAAAAACCGGTCTCTTAATGTTTTATAAGGCAAAAGTTGCTGTTTGTTCTGAGATCCGTACAAAACACATAAACGCAATGTGGGCACCACGTAGAATATTTTAATGTTAAACCTGCTCGTATGTAAAGTTACCGCTAGGCTTTAAAAGGTTAAAATCATGCGTATACTTATCCCTATCGAAAGGTTTCACTAATTCTCAGGGATTGAATCGTTCTTGATGTTGGCATCCATTTAACTTGTGCTGTGGTCTTTAAATGGTATTGCGGGAAGGGGGGGCGATACGGTCCTGGCGGATTTGCACGTACCAACTTAGTACTTACAGACTTAAGAAAACTAAGAACCACATTCGTCACGCACCTTCGAAACCGAAATCCCCGTTCTTACATTCCTCTGTACCACCCCTGACACCAATAACTTACCAGTTACGCAAGCCTTGTATCTAACCCTGCAAATAAGGTATAGTTGCAATGTATGAACCTTTAATTCCTCACTTGTCACTGGCTTCGGTGCACTGAAAGTTCCGTTGAGTGTATTTAAAGGTACTGCAAACTTAAAACTTCTACGTCCTGGGCAATATTTGGAATTTAAACCCCAGCGTCATTGAATATTGTTTCGTTTCGTAGTCCTTCCCTCTTCTACCAACTCACAGTAGGCGTCGAGGTTGTTTATTTTCACTTGATCACACTCAAACACAAACCATAGTCAGTAGGATTCCTCTTGACGAGGGATCTGCCCGTCCCAGAGACCTCTACCTGACAACACAAACACTGTACAAGAGACAAACATCCATGCCCCCCGTGAGATTCGAACCCACGATCCCAACAAACGCTGGGCTGCAGACCTACAGCTGAGACCGTTACGCAGTATACAGATCTATAACCTAGATAGGTCTAAGTGCTTTTCAACCGGTGGTATGCTTACCACTGCTGGTACCCGGAGGGGAGCCTGGTGTTACACCAAGTTATTTGGGATTTAACTGTTTTATATAATTCAATTTTAAAGACGTTAATCACAGTACAAAAATTGTTTTAGGTATTTTTTATACTACACAGACCGTGCATCGTGTCAGAAACTTAATAGCAACCTAAAAATGTGCATGGAAAATACGTAAATAAGGTGTACTAAAACGCCCTTTTATATTCCGACAAATCTTTGTCATCTTCAGGGTGTTCACAGTATCGAATAATGCAGTTAAGTTGTTGAAAATAGCGGAGTGCAAAATTTAAAATATATCTGTTGAAGGGACGAAGAAAAGCGCGAAATGCCTCAGAGTAGGCAGCCTCTGGAACCTGGCGCATAGCAATATGTAGTGCCAGACTTGTACCATGAACACCACAACGTAAAGACAGATAGCAAATCCTTTGAAAGGGTGGAAGAATTCAAATATTTGGGAACAACCCTAATGAATCGAAACTCCATTCATGAAGAAATTAAGAGCAGATTGAAGTCGGGGAATGCTTGCTGTCATTCGGTGCAGTCTTTTGTCTTCCAGGTTGCTATCCAAAAACACAAAGATTAGGGTATACAGAACTGTAGCTTTACCTTTCGTTTTGTATGGGTGTGAAACTTGGTCTCTCACACTGAGGGACGAACAAAGACTGAGGGTGTTCGAGAATAGGGTGCTGAGGAGGATATTTGGGCCTAAGAGGGACGAGGCGACAGGGGAGTGGAGAAGACTACATAACGAGGAACTTAATGACCTGCACTCATCACCAAATATTATTCGGGTAATCCAACCGAGAAGAATGAGATGGGCGGGGCATGTAGCACGTATGGGGGAAAAGCGAGGTCCACGCAGGACTTTGGTGCGGAGACCTGAGGGAAGGCAAACACTTTGGAGACCCAGGTGCAGATGTGAGGATAATATTAAAATGGATCTTCAAGAAGTAGGATGGGGGCATGGACTGGATTGAGCTGGCTCAGGATAGGGACAGGTGGCGGGCTCTTGTGAATGCGGTAATGAATCTCCGGGTTCCATAAAATGCGGGCAATTTCTTGACAAGCTGAGAAATTGTTAGCTTCTCAAGAAGGCCTCTGCTGCATGTAGTTAATTAGTTAGTTAGTTAGTTAGTTTACCGCGTCGTGCTGCGTCTTCCAGCAGCCCTGTGCTTTTTATTTTGTAAGTACCGAATTTGGTTGACATACATTATTATAAGAAATCACTTACATAAAATGTTTTGAGGCTGAAGTTTCGGAGCCCGAGTCCGTCTCCATCGTCAGGTTTCCGATGTCAGAACCCTGATGGTTTTATTGAAGATTTTGTATAATTTTTCGAACTAAAATTTTAGACATACAGAAATTCACTTACGTTCGCACACACTATTTTAACCGCAGTCTCGCCCTGTGGTTTTTCGCACCACTTTAACCTTTTAAAGCCTAGCGGTAACTTTATATACCACCAGGTTTAACATTAAAAAATTCTATGTGGTGCTCACATTGCGTTTATGCGTTTTGTACGGATATCAGAACAAACAGCAACTTTTGCCTTATAAAACATTCAGAGACTGGTTTTTATAACCGAAGTGGAGAGTGTTTACAGCGCGGTACGCACTGAGTCCTTATATAAAACAGATACGCTTCGTCTTTAAAGAGTTAATTTCTAGTAAAGTAATAAAACATAAGACCGTCCCATTTTTCAATATAATAGAGAATACAGACCAACACAAATCCTTTATTATTATTTTATAACGAAATACTTACATTCGACTGCGTTCTGTACTACATTGAAAACTAATAACAGACAACGGGACGACTTCCATTAAAATCCTATTGTTCGATTTTCTAGTTATTTAACATATGTGCAATTGTTTCACTCCATTAACAAGCAACATGGTAACTTACGTCGTTCAAATGTCGGTCCAAAACAATGGAGTTCTCTGTGCAAAGGTTACACGGCGTTCCGTTTTATTTATGTAACCGCAAGTAATAACGCGCATTTTATTACGCAATATTGCGGTATGACAGATGGCAAATACAATAACTCCGATTAACATTCTGCTAAGAACAAAGTTACTTCAATTCGACGTGACTTTATGACTAGTTTAGTAGAATGGGTTGTGGCATGGCAGCGCTTTCGCAGAGGCCCTAAGATCTGTCAAGTCAAGACGAGGCCAGTACTATTTTCTGGATATATATCAAGCTCACAAAGCAAGCTAATTAACATTTTAAAGCCTAGCGGTAACTTTACGTACCACCAGGTTTAACATTAAAAAATTCTACGTGGTGCTCACATTGCGTTTGTGTGTTTTGTACGGATCTCAGAACAAACAGCAACTTTTGCCTTATAAAACATTAACAGACTGGTTTTTATAACCGAAGTGGAGAGTGTTTACAGCGCGGTACGCACTGAGTCCTTATATAAAACAGATACGCTTCGTCTTTAAAGGGTTAAAGAACAAACGGTCTAAGAACGTACTTTCAATGTTCAACACAGTTACTACCAAAGACGCTGTCTGTCAAATAGCTCAGCCAATGCCAGCCACCTTCCATCCTCAGGACTAGTTTCCCCACGACACAATTTTACCAATATCACCCGACCAACATTCATCAGTAATTCACTGTCATGTTTCCGAAAGTAAATCTGTTGCTGTCACCAAGTATAATACCAACTGTTTCACACACCCACACATGCGTCCCTTGCAAAGGGCTCGTATTTTTCACTGGATATCGAAAAATGGGATGGGTGCGGCATGTAGCACATACGAGGGAAACAGAGGTGCATACAAGATTTTGGTGGGGAGACCTGAGGGAAGGGGGACACTTGGGAGACTTGGGCGTAAATGGAAGGATAATATTAAAATTGATGTTCAAGAAGTGGGATGGCTGGGCATGGACTGGATTGAGCTGGCTCAGGATAGGGACAGGTGGCGGGCTCTTGTGAATGCGGTAATGAACCTCCGGGTTCCATAAAATGCGTGGAATTTCTTGACTAACTGACAAACTGTTAGCTTCTCAAGAAGGCCTCTGCTCCATGGAGTTACTTAGTTAGTTAGTTAGTTATGTTGGTTGGTTGGTTGGTTGGTTGGTTGGTTGGTTGGTTGGTTGGTTGGTTGGTTGGTTGGTTGGTTGGTTAGATGGTTGGTTGGTTGGTTGGTTGGTTAGATGGTTGGTTGGTTGGTTAGTTGGTTGGTTGGTTAGATGGTTGGTTGGTTGGTTGGTTGGTTAGATGGTTGGTTGGTTGGTTGGTTGGTTGGTTGGTTGGTTAGTTATCGAAGAGGCATTAAAGCACAGTACAAATGCTTCTCAAACTTTTTTTCTTCCACGACTCAACGGCCCCCAGTGGGCCAGGGCCTCCTCATTACCAAGACTTCACTATCACACTCAGACACACACCAGAGTCGGTAGGAATCCTCTGGACGAGTGATCAGCCCGACGCAGAGACCTCTACGTTAGAGCACACAGCAGACAGACATGCATGCCCCAGATAGAATTCGAACCCACGATCCCTGCAAGCGCTCGGCCGCAAACCCACGTCTTAGACCGCGCGGCCACTGGGATCGGCACTTGTCCAACACGGTGTTTCGAAAACATAAGGCCCTGGAGAACATTCAAAACAACAGACATGTTTAGAATTTCAGAGAGTTCAATTCTTCGCAACGGAAATGCTCCTTACTCATCATCATCATCATCATCATCATCATCATCATTATGAGCTGTGAAGTGTTAGGCATAGTGCCTGTTCTTTATTCTTCAAGGTCAAGTCGGTCATTCCATTTTTTCCTTGGCCACTCTTTGCTTCTCTTCCTCTTTGGCCTAAATTACAATGCCTCTTTGGGTACGCTCTATACCAAACACACGAATGTTAAGGTATTCTCCGCTCACCTCCTTGCGCGTCGTATGTTCAACCAACCTGATTCTTCTTTGCTTAATCACTTAACAGCGTTATTCGTAGTCCTTCCCTCTTCTACCTACCTGTTCACAGTAGGTGTCAAAGTTGTTTATTTTCACTTGATCACACTCAGACACACACCACAGTCGGTAGGACTTCTCTGGACGAGGGATCGGTCCCTCGCAGAGACCTCTACCTCACAACACAAACACTGTACAAGAGAAAAAAAAATCCATGCCCCCGGTGGGATTCGAACCCACGATCCCAGCAAGCGCTCGGCCACAGACCGACGCCTTAGAACGCGCGGCCACTGGGATCTTAACAGCGTTATAAGAAGAATAAATGCTGTAAAAATCTTAACAAAGTAGCCTCCTCGCTTCCAGTTACTGTATCTATCTTAAGCCAAAATACTGGTCCATAAATTTGCACACACAGCACCCTAAATGTCTGTTCTTCCCTGAGAATATGGGTGCATCAGTCACAAATACACAAAAATTGAAGATACGACTACGATTTCCTTTATTTTAAACCTCACTGCTTTAGAATTGAGACTCAAATACATTATATTCTTCATCGAATATATGGGTGCATCAGTCACAAATACACAAAAATTGAAGACACGATTACAATTTCCTTTATTTTAAACCTCACTGCTTTAGAATTGAGACTCAAATACATTATATTCTTAATCGAATATATGGGTGCATCAGTCACAAATACACAAAAATTGAAGATACGACTACTATTTCCTTTATTTTAAACCTCACTGCTTTAGAATTGAGACTCAAGTACATTATATTCTTAACTGAATGTATAGACGAGTTTCTGTTATTAGCCTTGGCTGTTTTGCTATCTTCCTAGCGAATGAAACATAAAGGCAATTTATCCCATTTGTCACAAATGTAGGTCGAGCATTTCAGAAGCTGCACAGTCTAAAGAAGGCGGAAAAACTTGTGTTGGCAGAGTCGTATTTTGATGGACGTTATTTACACGGGGTTGGGGTGAGGAGGAGGGGGGGGGGGGGGAGAGAGACGTTTTGACTGAGAGCTGCTGCAGACGTCGAGTCGCATCGATCGACGGCCGTCGCCCAGCATCAGACTGCGTCACAGCGTCCTTCCAGTGGACTGTTTCCCCTCATTGAAAAGTCGTAAAATAAAAAACAGGATATAAAGGCTTGCTGTCAGTGAGTTCAGCCATTCTTTGACGTTGTTGTCTACAAAGACCTATGATTTTACCCGTTATTTTGTATTGATGTGAAAACCAGGGATCTTATTGTCATAGTCCCAAACCTAAGTCTAAAGAGAATATTACGGCTTAAGACAGACGAGATAACAAAACACAGGAACACATTTATAACAATTTTGTACTTCCGTCCCAGTATTCGGATGAATATACAAGGGCAAAAGGGGAATGAAATAGAAGACACACGGAACAGATGACAAAAACATAAAAATTTCGGTCCGAGAAACCATAAAATAAGAGACCATCGTAACAGTAGGTGTAGATGGAAGGACTGAATTTACTTGGGTCAGGGTAGGTACCAATGTCAGGCTGTTGTGAACGCGGTAATGAACTTTTAGGTACAATAAATGTCGGTAAATTTATTGCTTAGCCTAGGGGCTATTTAATTACTAGAATGGACTTTCTTCGTGGACTTAGATAGGTCAGTTAGTACCGTAAGACATTAGATAAGTATAACATTTTAGGGAAACATGAAATTCTTAGAGAATTTTGATTAGAATACCCCACAAGTTAGTGAGACGTTGTTCTGTTGCTACGACATTAATGTGAAAGGAGCAACCTGATTGTTCTGTGGAAGTCCAGATTTCGGATCTCAACGAGGACAACATATGTTGTTAACCCTTTAAAGACGAAGCATATCTGTTTTACATATAAGAACTCAGTCCGTACCGCGCAGTAAACACACTCCGTCTCGGTTATAAAAACCAGTCAGTTAATGCTGTATAGGGAAATAATCGCTGTTTGTTCTGAGATCCACACAAAACACATAAATACACTGTGTGGGCAGAACGAAGAATTTCTGAATGTTAAACCTTGCGGTACGTAAAGTTACCGCTAGGCTTTAAAAGGTTAAAAATGTCTGTGGCTAACTTTCCTGCTTGCATCCCCTAAATTACGGACAGGACACCGATTAGCTCATTACCTCTTCTTTTAAAAATCGTTTCTAATTCACTATTCTCAATTTCTCTTAACACGGCCGCTATAAAGGACTACTTAACAGTCTGAGATCTGTACCTTGTAAAATAAACCAAGAAGCATATGAAACTGACATAAACAGCTCAAGAAAACGTCCACTGACGTTACCTGTGATGGCTATCATGGGTCTGAGTATTATGTGACACAAAGTGTTTACTGTACAAGCGAACAACAAAATAAACAAGGGACCATGTACCACATCTCTTAGTAGAGACGCGTATATTTTAGCAGAAGGTTCTTTTCATCTCACGTTACTTAACGCTGCTGTATCATTTACTGAAGTCATTATGTATACAACTAGATGAGTTATTGTTGCAACAAACTGGAAATGAAGAAGGCAGATGCTGTCGTGGCTTGGTTCACTACAGCATTAACGCTTTAAAGCCTGGCGGTAACTTTACGTACCACCAGGTTTAACATTCAATAACTCTTCATGGTGCTCAAATCGCGTTTATGTATTCTGTACATATCTCGGAACAAACTGCAACTTTTGCCGTACACATCAGCAACTCATTCGTTTTTTATAACAGAGGTTTAAAGTGTTTACTGCGCGGTACGCACAGAGTCTTATATAAAGCAGATTACGTTTAGTCTTTAAAGGGTTAAAATGAATCTGAATTATACAAAATACCCAGTTCGGACCGCGCAGTAAACACTCTCCTTCTCTGTTTCGAAAACCTATCAATTATAGTGAAACTTTTTCGCAAAATTGCGAAAAGGGACTAAAACGTCTTGAGCTTAAAATCCCGCAATATGAAACACGAAGCTGCATTATCGAGTTTAAAAGATCCAGAACCTGCAACCAACCGTGGGGTGGCGGAGTGCAAATTACATTGCAGAAAACTTTACACTTTCTCTCTTAGCCAAGAAATTCCGGTATTTTATAGAACACAAAGCTTAATTATCATATTTACAAGATTCATCCATTGAACCATATCATGTGTCACATGAATCAAAAGCAATTTACAGACAAGCTAATGTTTGCTTTAATGGAATATGAATATACATGAATGTACTTACAAGACACAGACACTCCGCCCTGTTACACGACGGAACAATAAGCTTCAGAGTGTAGGAAGATTTAACAGAATTATATTTCAAAAGAATAAAGGACTACAGAAACGCTAGCATCATTCCGTTTATGTTCCGACTTAACAGTTCATCTACTGCGTCCCGTTTGAAGAAATTCACGTGTGCGACCTTTATTCTTCACACTCGCCATTTCGTTAGCGCACAAAATGGCGATCCTCATTAACCCTTTAAAGACGAAGCGTATCTGTTTTATATAAGGACTCAGTGCGTACCGCGCTGTAAACACTCTCCACTTCGGTTATAAAAACCGGTCTCTTAATGTTTTATAAGGCAAAAGTTGCTGTTTGTTCTGAGATCCGTACAAAACACATAAACGCAATGTGGGCACCACGTAGAATGTTTTAATTTTAAACCTGGTGGTATGTAAAGTTACCGCTAAGCTTTAAAAGGTTAAAGCACACTTATAACTACTAGCATATACCCATATATATATATATATATATATATATATATATATATAACCGTCTAAAATCGGACACATGTTTATACGAAATTTTTTTGATCACAAAGACCTAGGATATCACCTCCTGCAGTAATGTCCACAAGTCGTGAATCACCCTGTATATATATCAAAATATTAACGCGATAAAATTATATGTTTAAATAAACATGAACCCTCCTACATGTTTCAGCGATAAACCGCCATCATCAGGGAGACGTCAAAGCAAAGGAGTATATAATATTAATACATTAATTTTATACGTAAAATGTTAAAGTATGTAACAGCAGCTATCAGTTTAATAATACGAATACTACAGATAGTGTGGTGTTGGGATATAGGTAAAGGCAAAGCCATCCCTGTACCGGCCTGTACAGGCCCTGAGGTTTAAGTAGGTTGAGGGTCCCAGAGTCTAAAATTATTAAACCCGTGGTAAAAAGTAACGGTATCCCTATACAGACCTGGAAAGGCCCTGAGGTTTAAGTAGGTTGAGGGTACCAGAGTCTAAAATTATTAAACCCGTGGTAAAAAGTAAAGGTATCCCTATACAGACCTGGAAAGGTCCTGAGGTTTAAGTAGGTTGAGGGTCCCACAGTCTAAAATTATTAAACCCGTGGTAAAGGTAAAGGTATCCCTATACAGACCTGGACAGGTCCCGAGGGTTTCAGGAGGTTGAGGCTCCCAGAGTTCAAGACAATAGGCACATGAAGGTGGTAAGGTTGTCAGCCCTACGCACCGGCCGCCTTTACCCTCCAGGAAATATTCCTGGTACTCATTTCTGTTAAGATTACGGCCGGAAGGATTATGCCAATGACACTATCGGGAATCGAACCCGCGACCTTCCGGCTTGTAGTGCAGTGCCTCAACCAACTGCACCACCGGATATTCTTGGTTAAAATTCAGTGATATGCCATTGTTTACAATGTGTGTAGTTACGTGTCTACAAACATCGCCGTTCTCGATCCACAAAGATCAAGTCTTGTAAATGCGGTTAAATTGTGTTAATTGATAACTTACAGTTTTACTGTGTATATATACTGGTGTGTGTGTGTGTGTGTGTGTGTGTACACACACACACACACCAATATATGTACCTACACACACACACACACACACACACACACACCAATGCGCGGAGTGAATAATTACTAAATTTTATATCATACAGTCTCAGTAAGTTGCCGGATTTTATAATCAGACGTCGCTTAGTGTGAAGACTGTTTCATTCCGGAATAAGACGCCGTATGGCTTCGTATACACGTACCAACGAAGATGCATGCAGCACGTTCTGCCGAAAAGTATCAACCTATCTACCAATTTACACGTCATCAGATACCATAAGAATGCGATCTGCAATAGTAAAGTTTATTTTCTTAATTCATATTGAGAAAAACATTATTAACGTTTTAAAGCCTAGCGGTAACTTTACGTACCACCACGTTTTAGATTAAAAAATTCTACGTGGTGCCCACATTGCGTTTATGTGTTTTGTACGGATCTCAGAACAAACAGCAACTTTTGCCTTATAAAACATTAAGAGACTGGTTTTTATAACCGAAGTGGAGAGTGTTTACAGCGCGGTACGCACTGAGTCCTTATATAAAACAGATACGCTTCGTCTTTAAACGGTTGATTTAGGCCTATAGATGTCAGGCAGGCAAATTATAAGACTGAGAGGATACAATATACACAAACTGATGACGTTATACGGACGACGCCATGCCTCAGACGGTTATTCGCCGGCTTCTCACCCCGAGGCCCGGGTTCGATCCATGGTCTGTCCATGAGGGATTTATGGTCAACGAAGTGGCATTGGGACAAGTTTTTTTCGAGCACTTCGGTTTTCCCATACCAGTACCATTCCACGAATATTTATAATATAATATGGAAAAATATGGTACAGCCAGACAGGCCACAGGTGACAATATAATACGGCGCATGCGCTTTGCATGCTGGATAACTATGGCTACAGACACACACTCAATATATGTAATATTTATAGCTTTTCGACGGCAACGTGGTTACGCGACCGCGCCTCAATGTTATCTTCATATGTACACTGCCTCGCTTGTTGCATTAAAATCTCGTAACAGTATTTTCGCGTGGTTCTTATGCAACTGATACCTCGTACCGTCACTTTTATACTTAGTTGGAGCATGCGCATTTAAAATGATATTGCAGCCGTGACCTAAATTTAGGCTATGTACGACAGTCCGTCACTCAGAAACGTTGCTCTGTGAACTGCTGGAATGGTCGTTATTGCTCACCCTAGAACAGGCCACGAACATCCGAAGGAGGAGTGGACGTAAATACTACTCTTTCTTTAACCTTTTAAAGCCTAGCGGTAACTTTACGTACCACCAGGTTTAACATTAAAAAATTCTACGTGGTGCCCACATTGCGTTTATGTGTTTTGTACGGATCTCAGAACAAACAGCAACTTTTGCCTTATAAAACATTAAGAGATTGGTTTTTATAACCGAAGTGGAGAGTGTTTACAGCGCGGTACGCACTGAGTCCTTATATAAAACAGATATGCTTCGTCTTTAAAGAGTTAAAAAATTCTACGTGGTGCCCAAATTGCGTTTATGTGTTTTGTACGGATCTCAGAACAAACAGCAACTTTTGCCTTATAAAACATTAAGAGACTGGTTTTTATAACCGAAGTGGAGAGTGTTTACAGCGCGGTACGCACTGAGTCCTTATATAAAACAGATACGCTTCGTCTTTAAAGGGTTAATCTCGGCGCTAGGCGGGGTTGGATGGTCAACGCCACGCCCCGGCCGCTTTTCGCCCCAGGAAAGAGACCCAGTACCCACTGTACAGGTGGTTGGATAGGCCCCAGGGCCGGTCTGGGCGGCTGCGGAAAATCTCGCCCCGTCGGGAATTCGATCCCCGCACCGTCAAGTCCGTAGCGAGTCGGTATACCGACCGAACTATCCTGGTCCCATGTTTCTCATTACGTAGGAGCAACTGTCCGCAACTGAAAGTCCTCGTTCTACTCCCATAGACATGTGCTATATTTCTCTCACAGTTCAGTGCCACCACTGTCCCACCTAATGTACTCCACCACATCTGCCTTATACCCTTACTGTGCTGTCCTAGCAGCAGACCCGACTAATATACGCTTCTGAGTACCCATGTTTCAAGCCCGACGTTAGTTTTCCTTTGCGTTGGTCGTTCCAAAGAGTCCATCCAAGAATAAAGCCCTGTGTGACAATCTGTAACACGCTGAGTTTCATAACTATGTATTTCTAGTCTATGCACCACATCGCAAACTGTAGAAACACCCCTTGCCGACCTTCCGCGATTACTTATTCAGTACACCTGCAGCCCGTCTCATCCATCCACCAATAAGGGCTCGCCATGCCGTAGTGATAATAAACCTCTTAACCTGGGCCATTTATTTTACATTTTGGGGGGGGGGGGGAAACGTACTACCCCGGCAAAAGTTGCCGGTGATCTATAGCAGAAGTAATATCAGAATTGCACACTAAGTCGTCGATAGTGTCGTTTCCCCCCTAAAAATTTTGTTCAGCCATAATTCGTTATTTCCGACCGTTTAGAAATTAAAAAGATGAAGATGTAGGGGGCCCTACACACGTAACATCAATAACAAATCCGCGAAAATCGGTCTAACAGTTCAATAGCTAAAATGGACCGAATACAAACACCAAAGAGATCTCAAAAGCTGGTTGTATTTCCTCGAAAAAAAAAACGGGAATTTATCTGGAGTGTGTGTAGGTGTGTGTTTCCACCTCTCACACACATGCATAGACCAAAAAACCAAACCACTTTAGACAGAAAACGAGCATTAGAATCAGTCCACTCTGTCACTTCCTCATCGCGACCACGCCCCATTCGGCGTCTCGGCATAAGGGACGCCACCATCCGGTAATGAAAGAGCCAGACACGTCTGGGTGGTTTTGCTCCAGGTCGTGACCCCTTTGATCCGATATCCCGAGAGGTGAGACGCTGAAAAAATGAACTAGACTAAGCTAGACAGAGCTGAGCTAGGAGAGGTTGCTCGGGACGCAGTTTAATGCGTCGGGGCCAGCGCTTAAACCCCTGAGCTGCACAGACCTGCCCGTATTTCCAGACGGTAATTATTGATGTTCGTTCGTCTAGGCGGGTGTGTGCGGGTCCACCCGCCTACACAGTCTCCCTCTTCCCCCTGTCCTACAGTTTCCAATGCTCTCGTACTTTATATGCGCTTCGCATGAACCGCATATACTGCTTCCACACACTTCTGTGTCCCATGGTCTGCAGAACTCTGACACACCCATCCGCCTCACTGTATTTCATTAATCGGTCTAAATACCCTCAAGGATTAAATCCCCGGACTTCACCTTTAAGCCGCCAAAAAGTTTCCACAATAAACACCTATCAGGCCGACACAAGTTTCACACTTCGAAGCAAATGAAATGTCTGTATATCTCAGTACAAAAGAAACTTATGTTAAAACCAACAGATGCACCATTCTATAATTTATTCGCAATATTTTTTACATAGCTCCTACATGTTTCGGTGTTATTATCTCGCCATCTTCAGGGAGCTGACACCGAAATTTTTATAAAACTTTACAGCAATTAAATACGTCACAATAAGCGTATATACGTCGTCATATCAAGAATGCAGAATATTACAGGTTTTGGTTAAAACAGTATACATAAATAAACTACAATGTTGGTGAAACAGTACTAAAACCAGTTTGTTAAAATGGTTAGAAATTGTACATGTTTACTTTCTAATTAAATCTTTATGTACAAACATCTATTCTTGCATGATCCGAATTAGATCCCGTCCCTGTATGGTGCGTATTGTATGGCGTGTCACTGACCACACACCATCATTGTTTAACCCTTTAAAGACGAAGCGTATCTGTTTTATATAAGGACTCAGTGCGTACCGCGCTGTAAACACTCTCCACTTCGGTTATAAAAACCAGTCTCTTAATGTTTTATAAGGCAAGAGTTGCTGTTTGTTCTGAGATCCGTACAAAACACATAAACGCAATGTGGGCACCGCGTAGAATTCTTTAATGTTAAACCTGGTGGTACGTAAAGTTACCGCTAGGCTTTAAAAGGTTAATTCCGATTTAAATGTAATATAGTATAAATCTATCGGAAACAAATCTTCCTGAACAAGTGATCGAACACTTTTGATAGAAACTGGATCCGTCGAGACGTCACGTATCATTTGAATCAAAAAGAGCGAAATACATAAATGCACGGGATATAATTGCGGCACCAACGGTTTCAAACCCTCACTCAGTGTGATGTCACCACAAAAATATATGCACCACGAGCCCAGGAGGTGGGGGGGGGGGGTGGCTGTTTAAATGATACACTTAACGGCCTTCGATACAAGTAGAAACGAAAAAAAAGAACGATTTTGTCCAGTAGCGTAGCTAGGTTTCTTGGCGACCGGGGGCGAGTAATATGAAATTATGAATTAAAAAAAAAATAAAACGCAATTTATTGAATTGCCTTTTATTTGCATGAATAATTTAAAATTTGTTCAAAGAAGAAAATAAAATTTTATATTCACACCGTGCATTGTCTTAGACATAACGCACTTTTTTCACTCTGCAGGTTCGAAACATGTAGGAGCATTCTTCTGAAAATTCATTAGTTGGTTCAAGAAAATCAAATGTTTTCATCGAAAGTTAAATATGTCACCCAGGACGGCAGCACCACTCGCCCTCTTCAACAACCTTCATAGAACTGTTTATCAATACAGATTAGAAATGGAGAGGCGACAACTAAGGCCTTCGTGTATGGACAAATTTGTATGGAGCCCCATGCCTTGATCAACAAAAAAAGAAACCTGTATATTGGCGATTCCACGACAAAAATCGCGCAGCAAAATAACTCATACTTCAACCCTCTTTTAGAGGTGCGCATTCTTTGGGCATTTTGTGAAATTAACTACCCTAATGCTTAAATGTTCTGGATTAATTATTTGTTACAGATATTAAAACTCGAAATTTCGTAACTTGGCACAAATCGTCCCCACGCGCGACAATTTCCAACACAGTACACGTGGAATGGCATAAGGTACAGAGTTCAAGTGAGGTCACTTTTAAGCTAGTATTTTAACTTCACACCAGTTTGCAATGCGTATATAAGTAGAGAAATTTACGATAAAATTTTTGACCCTTACTTTGACCCTCTAACCCAAGTATATCAGGAAATAAACTATGAGATTTCCTATTTTCTGCCCCCACAATATGCCTTTTAGACTATAGACGGGACGACCCTCAGACAGTATCAGAAAAAAGTTCATTTCCACGCATGCGCTGCGCGTCGCAAGGCAAACACGAGGGCGGTGTAACGCCACATCAGTCACTGTCCCAGCAAAACTGCATGTCCGTTGGTAGAACATGTTGCATAATTACACTTTTATGAGACGACTGAGGATAAAAGAGCGTGTAATGGCTAAAATTACGGACAGAACACGACAGCCAGTGTACGTATAACGTAACACTGAGGCGCGTTCGCGTAACCATTGTTACCGTGGAAAAGCAATAAGTATTACATGTTCTGAGTGTGTGTCCGTAGCCTTAGTTACCCAGCACGCAAAGCGCATGCGCCGTATTATATTGCCATCTGTGGCCTGTCTGGCTGTACCGTATTTTTCCACATTATCTCATAAACGGCACGATTTTCATAAGAAAGTTACTGAACATAAAATGTGTTTTTATCTACAAATTTTGTCTGGAACATTTCCCAAAGTAAGAAGAATTCAGCGAGATATTGTCACAAATGTACATAGGTCTTCATGGGAAGTACCCTTTATTCTTGTCAGAATTTAATGAAACTTGGATTTTCGCGACCGATTTGCGAAAAATTCTCAGGAGTCGAATTTCATGAAAATCCCATTCAGTGGGAGCCGAACAGCTTCATGCGGACGAATAGACAGACAGACAGACACACACACAAACAGACAGACACAAAGAAGTTAAGAGTAGCCTTCTGCAATTTTGCGAACGCGCCTAAAGACGATTTGAATGATTTTACGTAGGAAAAGCAGGAAGACAAGCATCTGTAATATAATTCAAATTTGTTTCTCTGTGTTACTTGTTTTAATACTCGCGGGTTCGATTTCCGATGGTGTCACTGGAATTTTTCATTGGCATAATGCTTCCGGCCGCACTACGGCCCTGGGGTCGACTCAGCCTCTAACAGAAATGAGTACCAGGAATATTTCCTGGGGGGTAAACGCGGCCGGTGCGTGTGGCTGACAACCTTACCACCTTCATGTGCCGACTGTCTACAAATCTGGGAGCCTCACCCTCCTGGAACCCTAAGGGCCTGTCCAGCCCTGTACAGGGACTGTTTTACCTTTTACCTTTACTGATGTGTTTAAGCTTAATTGCGTGTAAGAAAGAGGGCAACGATATTTGGGACGCATTTTGACGAGAATTTCACAAACAGGATAAAACGTCACTCGTCCGAAATGAGACGTCGTTGTAAACAGGTCACCACCACCTGTCAAGCCACTGCACAGAGCAATGGCGGTGCAGTAAAGCAACCAGCATTTGTGGGCGCTCGGTCAGGCATACAGGATGTGCAAGAAATCTCTTCCGCCCCGACTCGAGTTTTCTGGGGGCAGTTCAGACAACCCTAGTCCAACCTTAGACATAATACCTCAGAGTTTCTTTAGTTACGGTCTACTCACCCAGTGCTGAAACCGCCCAATAACAGCGAGTAGCTAAATGCTGAATGACACAACACCGTGTCTGGGTATAAAACAAAACGACTGTCAGTTCATTTTTTGTAAATTACGAGACATTAGAACTTACTGAAAAACAAGCGTAAGATTTTGGTTGCAAAGCCCTAAGGAAAGCGATAGCCTGGGAGACCTAAGTATAGATGGAAGGGTAATATTAGAATAGATTTTTAATAAACAGTATATTAGCACGGAATCAATGACGGTTTTTTATGAACACGCTAATTAACCTGCGGGATTAATAAAAGACGAGGAATTTCTTGATAATACGAGATTGTATTACCTTCTCAAGAATAAATCTACATCATTGAGTCAGTCACTTATTTCGTTGCTCAATCAGTCAGTCAATCAGTCAGTCAGTTCGTTACCACTAGTTTTATACTGCAATGCCATGTTGTTAGGCCACTAAGAGAGGGCTACAAATGCCATGCATTTTAAAAACGACACCGCAAATGCTTCTAGTTTAGATAGACTGAGGAACTGAGGAATGGAAAATACTCCATTACAAAAAACTTAGCGAATAAGTCTACTAACTGCACACAATAACCCTATAAATTTCCTTCATAGGTCACATACGACCATGTAGTTTGATATGTACTCAGTTTCTAAGATATTCCTTCTACACTTTTACCTTGAAGATGGAAGCAGCATGTTCCTCCAAACCGTTGGCACCTACCTACCAAACTATACGACATTACATTCCAATAAGCGGTAAATGTTATGGTCATCATAGGGAAGTTCCTCCCATATTACAGTCACAGGGGGCACTTGCGGCTAGTTAAACAGAGTATGGTACTGTCGAATATGAAAAACGTATAAAGTATGCGGAATTATAGCAAGAACCCCTGTTCGGAAGTAACTACAGTCGAACGCGGTAATGACGTCATGAAACGGACTGAATATTTTGTGTTGTTATAAACGAGGAGTACTATGTTATGGTTAACAGTGAGAAATTGATTGGTACCACAAAACATATGACGTTATATACGAGGTGTCCCTTAAACCGATGTCGTTATAATTGGGTTCGACTATATTTGGAAGACCAAGAAAGTGATGGGTGATATTACAAGCATGGGCTTATCATAGAAATAATGCTCAGTGACAAGGATCAGTAGTGCGCCGTTGAATATTTCTAGGTAAGCTCCCTGAGGGTTAGGCAGGTGGGTAACCACAGTGCATTTTATAACCATGGTAGGCGTGAAGCGCGGCCAACTTGACCGCACGACTGTCCTACTTTTCTTCCAGTTCGCTCTCGCAAAACATTTCGATGTAGTTGATACAGTATCATTAAATTGCCTAAGAATGAACTTCCCATCTGGGCATAGGCTACATCAAGATGCCTAATGATTTACGCTTCCGCCCCATCGTTGATGGAATATGCGATCTTCTGCTATATTACGCAGCGTCAAGTGGTAATCCCTTACGGACGTTTCGGAACAACCTATCGGTCCTATCTTCAAGGATCAAGAAGTCTATGGACTTGAATACGGGACCAATAGGTTGTCCCGAAACGTCCGTAAGGGATTACCACTTGACGCTGAGTAATATCATGGACTTAAAATGGGACCGATAGGTTGTCCCGAAACGTCCGTAAGGGATTACCACTTGACGCTGAGTAATATCATGGACTTGAAGATGGGACCGATAGGTTGTCCCGAAACGTCCGTAAGGGATTACCACTTGACGCTGAGTAATATCATGGACTTAAAAATGGGACCGATAGGTTGTCCCGAAACGTCCGTAAGGCATTACCACTTGACGCTGCGTAATATCATGGACTTGAAGATGGGACCGATAGGTTGTCCCGAAACGTCCGTAAGGGATTACCACTTGACGCTGCGTAACATCCCAGAACCCGGATCTCATACCTGATGTTATTTACATAACAATAAGAGACGAGTCTGCAATATGGCGTGTAGGCGCGAGGGGTACCCGAAGTTGTGGCTGGTACAATAGCACGCTGTAGCGTTGGCGTATACGTCTGGGTCCACCAGACGCGTAATATCGATCCGTCTCTCCTATACGGGGCACCGTACAGCACCGTCGGCGTTGGCGTCGGCGGCTAGACAAGGATCGAGGCTGCTAAACCCAGACCTACCCCACTTTGCCCCACTGCCACTGTCTAGCGCGTGCACCCCCTTGGCCCCTCTGACCGACCTACCCCTAAACACTCGCGCGCAGCATCCGCATCCCGTCTGCACATCCAGCCAGACGTCTCCCCCTGCAGCTGCAGCCTGACTAAAGAGTATAGACTATCCCGCCAATGCATATGCAAAATAAAGAGGAAGGACGCTTACCAATGAACAGGAAAATACAATACAAACACAAAATACAAAATTCTGCGAAACGTTGTAGCAACAATAAATGTGTTCAATAAAAATCAATAAATCGCCCCTGTTTTGTAAAAAGGGATTAACTGCCACTTTCAGCTAAATTGAGTTATGTGCAGCAAATCATTCAACTGATGGTCATCTCTGATGTGTAAAAAGATGACAAATCCATCTTTAAGAGCAACCAAGTTAGGCAGGGGATATCCTACCCTCCCAAAGCATTTGTCATACGTAAAACGGGGCCACCTTCTTACTTCTCCTGTGAAATTGATATCTTGTGGGCTGTCCCCTTTTTACAAAATAGGGCCGAAATTTCTATTTTCTCTTTACGCCTCTGTACGTTCCATTCTACTGGAGGGGAGATCGCAATACGTCGTATTACTAAAATTTATCATAATTGTACCTATCTTGCTAAACAAACACAGTCCGCACAATTATGTTATTTGTAATGACGCACATATTTTGGAGCTACCTGTAGGCATAACTGTTGGCTTACCTCACAGTTATTTCTTTCAAAAAAATGTTTATTGGGGAAGTGTGTGAAATATTTTTATAAACAAATAACTACAAAATTCAGCAGATATAAATAACCAAAGAGCTAGCCAAGTCTCATGAACCTACAGCTTGTCGCTGGTTAGACAAAATGTGTTTAAAATTGTGAAATAGACATTACAAAAGCAGGCGTCACGGATTTTACATACAAATTAATTCGTACGCATTTTCTTTTATACTATAACTGAAGTCAATATCTCCTCACACATTCTGAACACAATACGTGAAGTACTCGTATATAGTTGGGTTCCTTGATATGAAAACTAGTCTTACAACATTTTCGTAGGGAAAACATAAACATTATATGGCGTAGTTATCATAATGTTACGAATAATCAGACACGAGGCGAAGCGTGTTTTCGGTAAGTAGGGCACATTTCGTGCTCTTAAAAATGAAGGGTTTACAAGGAATTTATATTTAAAAACAAAAATAATAAAACACGCCAGAAGAAGATTATGACAAATATCAACAGCAAATACTAAAATATTTTCTTATTTTCCAGGAAACCGTTACATTTTCCTTTCACAATTAAAAGCCAAATAAAACCCTCACGATACAACCGTCTGATATTTTTTTATCGCATTTCGAGTAAAATATCCATGTTCTGACACACAAAAACAGAGTCCCGACCGAAATCTGCGCCACAAAAAAATTAAAATATTTCAGTTTTCTGCAATTCTTCAGCCCTGAAAGTGGAGGCAGAATATCTATCCGAAACGTCGGTGTCAACCTACAAACTACACGGCTCCAAATCCTAGGAGACTATATCTAATTTTATTTTACTCCAGTAATTTGCAGACTATCCTTACACTGTAGTGCAGTAACATGAAGCAGATTGGAACTGGGCTAACGACGGGGGCACTCGGTGTAAAAATTACGTTATGGATCGTCAAACAAATTTTGTTGTGATACACTTTAACTAACTATCTAACTGCATAGAGCGCAGTAATTCTAACTTTAAAAAAATCATACGTATGAGAAGTGCAGGAAGAAATTTTGTCAAGACTTACCCTGTTCACACAGTTGCAAAACATCAGTAGATTACGTTTGTGCTATTGATCTTAATACGTATATATGTACAAAACAAAATATTTTAGACAGTTTTGTCTAATTCTGGTCTAACGGTTTTATGGTTTAAAGGCATTCATTGGCTCAAAAACTACGAATACATCAAATATGATATTGGCGTTTAATAACCTGACAGTAAATAAATGTGAAATAATCAAGGGTTTGTGGGTTATTTTTGTCGTCATCCTGAAACTCCAGACACCAAAAAATGTGCAACATAAGATACTGCATAAAAACAAACACCAACAAATGGGATGCACTAGTTTTTAATATTTTTACGGTTTTAAGATTTTTGGACAACGTAAAATCTATGAAATACGTGCTACTTTTACTTGTGCTGCTATCACACAAACCTAATGACATAACTAGCTGGGCAGTGGACACGTTATTTATTTATGTTTGTTCAAAGTCTACGGTGCAACATATGATTCCTGTGAAGACCATGGTAAAAGTACCCCTGATGATGATGTACAGACATCGAAACATGTCGGGCAATAAAATATAATATAATGTGAAAGTGTTTTTCATATATATATATATGTGCATTTGTTGGTGTTTGTTTTTATGCAATATAAAATGCATGGTGAAAACAGTATAAAATTAAAAATTAAGAAGTGCAACATAAGCGTAACATCAACAAAACGCACACTGGTGAAACATTTTTATATACAATAACCTCCTACATGTATGATAATTTACGACAGACAAGCGGAACGTGAAAGCGCATTTCCTTATAAAGAAACTGGATTTTCTCACATAAATGTAGAGATGTCCTCTAGATAAAACGCACGGAAAAACAAACATTCTGATTTTGACGTTTTAGGTACAAAATACCGGCTACATATTACGCCAGAATCAAACTTCCAGGCAAGAAAATTATTCCGTTTTGCTACTTTAAACGCAACACACGTTACAGCATTTAACAGGCAGTTGTTGGTAACAAACTGCGTTATCAGCATCATCAACAGTAATTATTTTTCCTATAAGTAAAACACAGGCATGCGACATAGTAATAAAAATCACTTTACCTCAAAATAATGTGGTTAATCGCCAATGTTTGGTCGATAATCCTTGTCCTTTTCGCCATCCTACACAACCGCCCGCCCCACTTCCGGGTTATTAATTCATAACAGACACCACAAGTGCTTGCATGAGAGATTCCCAGCTTCTTTTGACATACGTAACAGCAATGACATTCATGCAGTTGAAGCAACAATACGATGTATGACTCGTGCTGCCATCTGTAAATCAAGAAAATAGAGACAACTTAAGAATCAAATGCTAGCATAGATACTACAACAACGGATACACTAATACAAAATAGAGGCCACGCCATTTCTAGTAACAGAATCAATATAACCAATGGTTACCATATAACCAACTGAAGCATAAAATTAATCTATACAATATTCCTACAAACATTTATTCGTACTTCACAGACTGCAACTGCGAAAGCAGCATTCAGCAAGAAGAAGACTATTTTGACCACCAAACTCGACCTAAATTTAATGAAAAAAATTGTGGGTTACGACATTGGGAGCATAGTTTTTTATGGCGCTGAAATCTGGACACTTCGGGAAGCAGATCAGAAATACCTGGAAAGTTTTGAAATGTGGTGCTGAAGAAGGACGGAGAAGATCAGGTGGACCGATCGTGTGAGAAATGAAGACATTATTACATAACGTCAAGTAGAAAACGGATATCCTACATACAATAAAAGCAAGGAAGGCTAACTGGATTGGTCACATATTGTGTAGGAACTACTTTATAAAACACGTCACTGACGGAAAAATAGAGGGAAGGATACAAATGATAGGAAGAGGAGGAAGAAGACGTACGCAGCTACTGGATGACCTTAAGGAAAAGAAAGGATACTGGAAATTGAAAGATGAAGCACTAGATCGCACTGTGTGGAGAACTCGCTTTGGATGAGGCGATTGACCTATCGCAAAACTGACTGCGTGATGACGATTACTTCACACAGCATATAGCGTGGTTCCATTATGAATACCATCGGTGAATTGTGTACGTGAAAAAAAAATCTATGTTCATTTGACATTCATATGGAAAATATAAACGCACTGTGTTGACAAACGTAGAGCTGGGTGTTAGGGATAAAACTGTGCATGTACTAACCGCTAGCCTTTCAAGGGTTAAAGGGGAAAAACCCTCTTTAATTAAGAGAAGAATAAAGAATTACAAATTAATGAGGAAATATTAAGTAGTAATTATTATCAGTCACGGACACTCAAAAATAGAACATCAAACACTGAAGGAATAATAAGCGAAAAACGACAGGAAAAGGAAAACAACTGTAAATGATCTGCCTCCATGCGCATACACCCACCCACCCACCCACCCACGCATGCACGCACGCACGCACACACAGACCTATTTATTCATGCGAATGGAAGGACACTGACCAGTTCGAAAAAACAAAGACACAAAATCATAAATGTATGCAGTGTATATTGTATCATTTGAGGCTCTCAGAGCTGTATTTATGAAGGTTTTCTGGGATGTTACACCGTATCGACTGGTAGAGAATTGCCGACACTTAAAAGGAATGAGGGGTCTGACTGACGCTGAATATCGATGCAAAACGCTTCAAAACAACGGCAACCCTGTATCTGTCGAAACGGCGTTAACAACCCAGAAGACTTGCAATGTTTTTACACTCTATTTACCACAGATGTATTATGCAGAAGGAATTACACGAAGCGAAATGCTAACATGCAACCTCACATAAGAAAAGAAAATTTAGCTGAAGTGAGAAGAGACATTACAAAATTGGAGAGGCGCCTTATTTTACAAAAAGGTTTGAACAACTGCAAAAAGCGCGTACACAAAACGAACATTGAAGCATCAGTTTAACCTTTTAACCTTTTGAACCCTAGCGGTAACTTTACATACTACCAGGTTTAACATTAAAAAATTCTACGTGGTGCCCACATTGCGTTTATGTGTTTTGTACGGATCTCAGAACAAACAGCAACTTTTGCCTTATAAAACATTAAGAGAATGGTTTTTATAACCGAAGTGGAGAGTGTTTACAGCGCGGTACGCACTGAGTCCTTATATAAAACAGACACGCTTCGTCTTTAAAAGGGTAATCTTTAACGCTTTACGAACAAATACATGTAAACACGCAGATGTAAAATTGTATAAACAAGGCTTAGTCAAGTAGCGGAAGTCGAACCCGGTTATAACGACATCAATTTATATGACACCTCGTCTATAGCGTCAGATAATCTCTGGTACCAATTAATTCCTCACTGTTAACCATAAACCTTATTTTACTCGGTTATAACGAAACTTGTTTATAACGACACAAAATATTCAGTCCCTTTCATGACGTTATAACCAAGTTTGACTGTACATATATTTAGGTAGACAATAGTTAAAAAATATTCTAGAGGGAATCTAGCCCTTATACAGCGGTAAAATATATCCCTGTGACAATTAGTTTCGCTTGCAATAGTTTAGACAATAACTGTGTTGGTACAATGACTCGAACCAATAGAAGATACTGAGGCAAGTATGTTCGTGGATGATTCTAACAAACTATCTTATAATTTGTTATATAGGTGCCAAGGTTTCGGAAAAACCTGCTGCCTTCATCTTCAAGACATAAAAGAAAAAATTTTAGTTTTCTCTACGATGCAAGACAGACCGCGTGCCCTCGTGCGTGGATGCATCGTTTCTTCTGCAAGACGGAGGGTAATAGCTGTGTACCAGTGGCAGGCACATCGGCGATGAAGAAAATAATTCGGGCCCAATTTCGTGACGTGTCTGCAGCATGGGATAAGTGTACGCCTCCGCTTGGAGCGCCACGGGTGGCTGATCGTGCACTTAAAAGCACGACCACATAGATACAATGCCTGACATTATTCATAGCAGATATTGGTTTATATCCCAAACAGGGAACAACAACTTTTCTGCATTGTTATTAGTGCACTCGACACCGGCTGACGGTATAAAGATGACCCAGGAAGCAGAAAGGGCAGGCCTAGACCTCAAAGGTGTTAGTTGCAGCTGCCAGAACAATGACCGTCTTTCTTGTATAAAATAAGGCACATAAAATGAGGGCACAATAACATGCAGACATACTTGTATCTGACAGGGTAACTTCGTCCCTTTAGAATCAGTTCACCTTGATTTGTCACCAATAAGTCAGAATTACATTTCAGAAGAAATAAACAGCAAATTAGATACGGAGAATGCTTACTTTATGTTACACCATGCATATTCTTATAATTAACCGTTTAAAGACGAAGCGTATCTGTTTTATATAAGGACTCAGTGCGTACCGCGCTGTAAACACTCTCCACTTCGGTTATAAAAACCAATCTCTTAATGTTTTATAAGGCAAAAGTTGCTGTTTGTTCTGAGATCCGTACAAAACACATAAACGCAATGTGGTCACCACGTAGAATTTTTTAATATTAAACCTGATGGTACGTAAAGTTACCGCTAGGCTTTAAAAGGTTAATACATCAACCAACTTACACACTTAATAATATACATTGAGAAGCAAGTATAAAACTGCTACATGTTTCGGCACCGGGGTGCCATTATCACTGAGATAAGCTGTTACCCTTGTACTCCTATGTTCTGAATAAAGGGCATATTACTATTTTATGACCGTTATATTTGTAAGCAGCGTAGCTTAACTTACTTAGAAGAAATAAACTTACTTTTTGAAGTTTTCGAAAACCGGTGAAGATGTGTTTTTCTGTGCCATTATCTGTGAATACAGACCATACGCAATTAGATGTATAACTGACCGACAAACCGACCCATCGATCAACCAGCTAACTATATCGATAGGGACCTTCTTGAGATACAAACAGGTCCTCAGTTGGTCACAAATTCCCAGCATTTTATATAATCCCAAGGTTCATTACCGTATTCACAACAGCTTGCCACTTATTCTTACACTTCAGCAAGAAAAATTCACACTGCGCCATTTAATCCTATTTCTTTAAAATCCATTTTAATATTTTATTCCCATATATGCATAAGATACCCAAGCATTTGCTTTATTTCAGCTGTTCAAAATAAATCCTGTACGTACTTATCTGCTCTCTCGTACGCGTTACATGTTCAAACTGTTATCTTCCATAAGTTGATTAATCTAACCAAATTTTATTCGGTTCAACTCATTAAGCTCAGACATAAACGTTAGCTACGTGTCTATTTTAGCGTAGAGAATAGTTGTTCCTTATAGTATTACCATTTAAATCATCCGTCAACCCAAACCTTTTACTAAAAAAAAAAGTCACATATTGTCTCCCTCGCCCTTATTCACTCTCCTCTACTTTCAATTTTCTTGCTAGCTGGTTGCAGTCTTCTGTGTGACTTAGAGGAATAGATTTTCTTTGGCTTTGTATTAAAACACGCAGCTGTAATGTGGAATTCCCAAAAGCCTTTCACTTCGTCCATTTGTTTAGTGTTCTTGAATTTCTTGTAATCGTAAAGGTAAAGCCATTTATGTTTAACAGCGGAAGGCGAAACCGTAACTTTAGATCTAAGATTTTTCTTGTCTTTATTTTAGACCTAGCCCAAAACAATGTCGGAGGACTTTCTACAGAATTAAAACTACACTCAATACGTGTCCATGGTCTAATAAGTAAAAGATGTCCCCGTTTCCTTGACTTTTTATGCTATTACTTAAGTAGGCGATGTGCAGCCGTTCTTTTGAAGGTTCATGTCACCGTTTTTAGAGGTGGTCTTAAGAAATAAGCTGCATCATGCTCTACAATGAGAAGGAAAGAAGGAAGGGGGGGTGGGTGGGAGAAGTGACTCCAGAAGAATAAGTGCATCGAACTGATGGGGGAATTTCCCACCTGATCATGCTGGTGATGCTTCCAAAGCTATGTTGAAGTGATGATGCGAAAATTTGGACTGCAAGGTAAAACAGTTATAGCCCTCTGATACACGCAGAAGCTGCTCATCTGTGACTCCTCCACATCGGAGGTTGTTACGGGTACTACACCCTGACGTAACATGCTGCAGCATCCTACTGTGAAGCTGCAACACTCACTGGCTATGAGGGCGTAGGGGGAGAGCAAGTATGGCTCCATTTATTAATAACCTCGACATTAGATGGAAGTGAGAGATCAGCCTCATGCTCTGGCCGCTTTATCGTCGCGAAAAGAACTCACAGTGTCCACTGAGTGGGATGCTGGATGGTTTCCAAAGCCGGTCTGGACGCTTTGGAAAGAAACATCGCTTTCCTCTGCCGGGATTCCAACCCGTGTCCTAGCCACATTACTAACGTTCCTACATTACTATTATATAATAATAACCTAAATAGATTTCCAACTGTAACACGTGGCACACTAAAAGGTAAAGCTTTCCCTGTTCACGCCATGAAGGCGTAAGGGGATGCACAGGTACAAATCCACTCACTCTCAACCACGGTGGTTATGGAGGTGAATGGTTAATTTCATGCACCGGCCACTTTACCCTGGGAAAGAACCCCGGTAGCGATTGAATAGGAAGCCGGGTGGGCCCCAGTGCTAGTATGGAAGTTCTGGAGAAGAAAGCAATCTTCCGCATGGCACATTACAACCACATTAACCCTTTAAACACGAAACGTATCTGTTTTATATAAGGACTCAGTGCGTACCGCGCTGTAAACACTCTCCACTTCGGTTATAAAAACCAGTCTCTCATCCCTTTAAAGACGAAGCGTATCTGTTTTATATAAGGACTCAGTGCGTACCGCGCTGTAAACACTCTCCACTTCGGTTATAAAAACCAGTCTCTCATCCCTTTAAAGACGGATCGTATCTGTTTTATATAAGGACTCAGTGCGTACCGCGCTGTAAACACTCTCCACTTCGGTTATAAAAACCAGTCTCTCATCCCTTTAAAGACGAAGCGTATCTGTTTTATATAAGGACTCAGTGCGTACCGCGCTGTAAACACTCTCCACTTCGCTTGTAAAAACCAGTCTCTCATCCCTTTAAAGACGAAGCGTATCTGTTTTATGTCAGGACTCAGTGCGTACCGCGCTGTAAACACTCTTCACTTCGGTTATAAAAACCAATCTCTTAATGTTTTATAAGGCAAAAGTTGCTGTTTGTTCTGAGATCCGCACAAAACACATAAATGCAATGTGGGCACCACGTAGAATTTTTTAATGTTAAACCTGGTCGTATGTAAAGTTACCGCTAGGCTTTAAGAGGTTAAGTAATATGGGAGTGCCAGGAAGTGCACACGCCTAGTTTCAATAGTAAACGCAAGACTACTCGAAGACCAAGACGTCAAACACACTCTAAAAGGAAGGAGAACGTCGGAATGACCAAGAAACAGATGGGCGATCTTCCCGATGTTATTTGGTTAAGATTATAAATTGTCTGTAAGAAACTCATTATCATTTTCCAAACCTTCTGTTACTACAGGCTGTCCTTTTTATGGAGTCACCAAGCACAGCAGCTGTATCACATAGAAAGCCTGCATCCGGCGGGACATCCAGTGACAGCTGCCGTCCTCAGGAACACGGTATAACAGACACTCCGATCTTTCCGCCTCTTCACTCCAAATATTTTTCACACCACCCTGTACTCAACCCATCCCTCACGACAAAAGAACTGTTCTTTTTTGGGGGGGGGGGGGTGTGGGGGGCGCTTTTGCGAAACAGTAGCGAAAAGCAATTACTACCTGCATGTCTCTCTGTCTGTCCGCTTGGACCAACTCGACCCCAACTGGATGAATTTTAGTAAAATTTATACTGCGGATTTTTATAAAAATCCGCCGAGAAAACTGATTTTGTTTAAAATGTGCAAAAAAAAAGACATATTACAAGAAAACATAGATTTATTCTAGTATCTCGCTCAATTCTTCTTTGGTTGAAAAATCAAGAAATACTGCAAAGTCAAAACACACATTCCATGTAGAACACATTTCTTATGAAAACCGAGCCGTTTACAAGACAATTACAAGAAATACTGTACAGCAAGAGAGGCCAAAGAAGTAGTTGACAACCGGAACAAAATATGGTGCCACAAGATGATATTTGAACGCCAGGCAATTACAACCAAAAATCCAAATATACTGTCTGATCTGCAGTCAGAAGCACAATAACCGAGATATTATGCAACGAATTAACTATCACTGCCAACATTCTTGCCACACTGTACTACACAAAAAGTCCACGAAACGAATGTTCTCCATTCTGCGAATGCAGGTACAATAGGTGGAATTAAGCGTGTTAAGAGAGTGCGGATTGGTTGCAACATTATATCCTTTCAAAACGCGTACGTACAGTTATTAAAATTATGACACTACAAACCAAGACACGGCTCTTCAACCCGCGGCGAGCGGGCCGCATGCGGCCCTCCGCATGTTTTTGTGCAGCCCCCAAAACAAACTTTGAATCTTGTGTGTAAAAAGTCTAATTTAAATAAATAAATGTTAAATAAGATTCATTCTGAAATATTTTAACATTTGAACTGAAATTTTAAACGTATTTTTTGTTTTTTTATATGTAAAATCTCAGTTAATGACGTATTAAATACTGCAAGACTAGAGCAGGGAATGTTTGCAGGGTAGGGGTAATAAGCAAATAATAATAAAATAAACCATAAATAAATAAATAAATAAATACATAAATAAAATAACAAAACTAAAGTACGTATGTTTACGTAGGTAAATATCAGTGGGCATGTCCTGCAATAATACGCAAACTTTACCCTGTAAAACGTGAATGCGGCCCGCGAATCTTTCTGCCATTAAAATGTGACCCTTGAGCAAGTAAAGTTGAAGACCCCTGAACTAAGAGGACAAACCAGGATCGAAACATTCGAGCCATCTCATGTACACACACATCTAGTCTCCTTCCAACACCCCTTGCCATTAATACTGATGATTTATACAGGTAGCGATACACTGAGAAGGTATATATTCTGCCATCTTTCGGCAACATTTGGTACCATCTGTACGATTCGTTCGGTCACCAGTTGAGGGGACGGTTGGTCATTGTTGCAGTGCATCTGCCTGACTGCGTTACTTCTGTCGTAACAACAGTACGAAGTATTTCACCAACAAAAGACGCAGCGACTGTCACACACAAACATGTGTAATGGCCTAGATTTATGGCCTCGTTTGTTTGTAACATAACAGTTTCACAGAGTTTGCTTTTAATGTAAAAGACGCAAACAGATGCAGAAATATTACTCCGGAAAACGCGCTGGCGTTTTTTTAACCCTTTAAAGACGAAGCGTATCTGTTTCATATAAGGACTCAGTGCGTACCGCGCTGTAAACACTCTCCACTTCGGTTATAGAAACCAATCTCTTAATGTTTTATAAGGCAAAAGTTGCTGTTTGTTCTGAGGTCCGTACAAAACACATAAACGCAATGTGGGCACCACGTAGAATTTTTTAATGTTAAACCTGGTCATACGTAAAGTTACCGCTAGGCTTTAAAAGGTTAATGTACAGTTGGACTCGGTTACAACGACCTTGGTTTGTGCAACACCTCGTCTATAACATTATACATTCAGTGGTATAATACCAATTAATTCCCCGTAATCACATGTTTTTCTGCCATTCCTAGCACGCCATACATAAAAGAATCTACCTCGGATAAAACGGCACTGCCAGTGATGGGTTTCAACATAATTGTCCAAGACGTAGACTATTTTGAGAATTCTACTCCTCGTCCTTCAAAAGGCAAGCCCTCTACGTTTTCAGGTAGCTACATAAATTCCAGGCCTGGAAAATGACAATAGTAACGGTAATTCAAGTTGTCGTAAAGTTCTACTCCTGCAATTAACAGGAAGCTGATAACGTGCCAACATGGCTACAGTCATGAACAAAAGGAAGGTTCTGAACGTCCCACTAAAGGTTAAATTGATACGACAAATGGAAAATGGATACAAGAAAGCTGACGTGTGTCGGGAATTTGGTCTCGTAAATTCTACGATCGGCCAATCTGAGTGGCCGCGCAGTCTAAGGCGTAGGTCTGCGGCCGAACGCTTGCTGGGATCGTGGGTTCGAATCCCAGGCGGGGGCATGGAGTTTTTTGTCTCTTGTACAGCGTTTGTGTTGTCAGGTAGAGGTCTCTGCGACGGGCCGATCCCTCGTCCAGAGGACTCCTACCAACTGTGCTGTGTGCTTGAGTGTAATCAAGTGAAAAATAAGAAACCCTGTACACCTACTGTGAACAAGTAGGTAGAAGAGGGAAGGACTACGAGACGAAATTCTACGATCCAAACGAGCTGTAAAAACAGAACCAAAACTATCAGTGCGTTTGAACGGAACTGATTCAGAATACAGCGATTTCGAAACCCTGAACGAAGTGACGTCGATGAAGCGCTGCTTAAGTGGTTGTAGCAACAGACAGGTGACGATGTACCAATGACTGGTACTCTTCTCATGATAATCTTTTTTCATCCTAAATTTTAATTTTAAGTTAATATGTTTTTAGATAAAACCTGTATGGAAATCTACAATTACAACAGAGTGTTTTTATTATGTCTAAATTTTAATTGTAATTTAAATATATCATAGCGTAAAAATGTAAATAATATGCCTACAGGCTGGTATTTTGTCTTGAAATATTTTTCCTTCGCCTTTACAAGACACCTCGCTTAGAGCGACACAATTTATTCGGTCCCTTCGATGACGTTATAACCGAGTTTTACTGTATTTGCACATATTTTGTAGTTAACATTGTCTAAATATACCCACTAAAGACTAGGAAAAGAGACTCCTATTTCTTGCAAAATGTAGTGGCTCCAGTCGGTAACAGGCAGTGAGTTGACACAATCTTGCTTTTGCTGCATTGTTTACCCTGTACGGTGTACTGAAATTAGTCTGCATAATATTATTTAGTCTACGAAAAACTTCACGCGTACGCCCACACACACAATTTGTAACAGTATACGTATTCGCGACTACAGCAGCGCGCTGTGTTCAAACACCATGTAATTAGCCTATCGGCAGGACCTCCTTAGCAACGACACAAGGACGCAGTTTACAACTATGAAATGCACACTTCAAATTAGTACATAATATTCATTAGCGTATCGTGAAATATCTGGTGATTCAGACATACTTGTTCTTTAAAGTTAACTTCAAAGGCAGTGAGCTGAAGCTCCTTGTTTCAACCGCCTGGCGGAACAATGACTAATTATCTGAGTGTGGTTTATCGTGGTTGCAGTCCTTCAAGGCGGATTCTGTGATAATGCTTTCACATTTTAAAGCCTAGCGGTGACTTTACATACCACCAGGTTTAACATTAAAAAATTCTACGTGGTGCCCACATTACGTTTATGTGTTTTGTACGGATCTCAGAACAAACAGCAACTTTTGCCTTATAAAACATTAAGGGACTGGTTTTTATAACCGAAGTGGAGAGTGTTTACAGCGCGGTACGCACTGAGTCCTTATATATAGAACAGACTACTTTTCGTCTTTAACATTTTAAAGCCTAGCGGTAACTTTACATACGACCAGGTTTAACATTAAAAAATTCTACGTGGTGCCCACATTGTGTTTATGTGTTTTGTACGGATCTCAGAACAAACAGCAACTTTTGTCTTATAAAACATTAAGAGATTGGTTTTTATAACCGAAGTGGAGAGTGTTTACAGCGCGGTACGAGCTGAGTCCTTATATAAAGCAGATACGCTTCGTCTTTAAAGGGTTAAAAAATTCTACGTGGTGCCCACATGGCGTTTATGTGTTTTGTACGGATCTCACAACAAACAGCAACCTTTGTCTTATAAAACATTAAGAGACTGGTTTTTATAACCGAAGTGGAGAGTGTTTACAGCGCGGTACGAGCTGAGTCCTTATATAAAGCAGATACGCTTCGTCTTTAAAGAGTTAACTGACTGCACGACTCCTCCCTTCCACACTCTTACAAATTCTTTACTCACTATAATCCAACCATTCGATGCTATGAATACCCCACGTTACTGACAGCGTAGTCAAATCAGCTGCAAATAAGATTAACCTTTATCATTGTTTATGTCCAATATACAGAGTGATTCTGGAGGAAAGGTCAATATTTTGCTAGGTGATATCGGTCACTGTGAGATAAACGATCATATGAACATGTGCCTAATTCTCAATGGTTACCGAGATAGAGCTATTTGAATTTCCAGGCTTAATTTCATTAGATTTTTTGTGTGTGGGATTATATGAAGAGCGAAGTTTACAAAAGAAAGGCGGACACACGAGACTAATTGCTCGCTCGCATTTTGGATGCTGCTGCCCGCATAAAGAAATGTGAAGATCAACTCAGACGAACAACACGCGATATTGGCACACGAGCTGCAAAGTGCATTGAGGATGACTGGCGGTGGGTTTTCGAACATTTATTGTGATCTGTAAAAAACCTGTCACTTCTGCGTAAAAATTTGTCATTTAAACATCAAATTAAAATTAAATTAACAGTAATTAATTTCTCTTTCTTTAATATCATTCACACTGCTTCTCTATTTGTAGATTCAAACAGCTCTATCCTGGTAACCATTCAGAATTAGACATATGTTCATACGAACTTTCTTCTCACAATGAAAGATACTATCATCTCCCAAAACACTGACTTTTCCTCCTGAATCACCCTGTATATATGTTTGTTGGCATATTCAAATTGCTACTGGCTAGCTAAACTGGTTTTGATTTCGTCATTGTCTCCCTGCACAAGTAACGGCACAGAAATTACGCGCCCAACATCTATTAGCGAATCTATGGACAAATTATACGTCCGTACCAGTTGCTGTCACTGTGTGCAGTTAGCTTAACGTATTTATCCAGACATGCAATGTTCTCATCTGCATTATTCACCATGGCACCTACATTACGTACAAACCAATTAACCTTTTGAAGAGTAAAATTCTTTCAAATATTATTTAAAAACTCAGGGCCAACCTCACAGAAAACACATCATCATTACAAAGACCAACAGTTGATTCCTGTATAGGGAAATAATCGTTGTTGCGAGAATTATATGAAATTCTGTAACACGCACTGTATACGAGGGTGATCCTACAAGAATTGCACATTACGCATGCGTTCTCCACTCCATGCGCCTGAATGGTTGCTCTCAGTAGCGCCTACTAGTGTGAACCTCGCTTTCCTAGTTGGTGTACGGAGAATTTTTATTGTTAGGCTCAGAACAGGCGATAGATATAGAAAAAAAAAACTCTCTGCTCTAACGGGTTAATGACAACTGTTTATGTGTAATTAGTATACAACAATTATTCCCGCATTCGTTTAGGCTTAGAATATGAGCATTATTGGATAAGCCTTATACGTAAAAGAACCGATCAGTTCACCTTCTCTGTGTCTACTTAGTGTGACGTCAGTGGAAGGGAGATAAAACAAGTTGGAACGATAATTCCGTAGAGATATATACCGACACTTCACTAAGCACCAATGATAAAGGGTTTCGACGAAGTTTCAAATATACTGGTCAGCAATTCATAATGTTTAAAGATGAAGTACCTAAGTAGGGTACATCACGGCGTCGCTAACTGTTAAAAAAAAAGATTTGGACAAACGCAAACCGGAGACGAAAAAAAATTGACAGAAGGCGAAAACTGACACAGAGGTTAAGACAGAGTAAAATAAAGTCTGAAACGTGATTAGAAAAAATTGTCCCTTTCCGCTCCATGAAGACATACAGGGGGAACTGAGGTATAGTTCCACTCATTCTTAACCTCGGCAATGGATTGAGGTCAGTGGTTAACTCCAAGCTCCGGCCGCTCTACCCCCGAGAAAGAACCCCGGTACCCGTGACTAGGAGGCTGAATGGACCACAGAGCCGGTCTGGATCCGCCAGCACGCAAACCAGTCGCTGTAGCGACCAAGCGAGCCTGTCTCCACACCTTCTGTAACTTTTATACACAACCTATAAAATGCGATCTTAAAGCCTGGCGGTACGTAAAGTTACCGCTGGTACGTAAAGTTACCGCTATGCTTTAACCTTTTAAAGCCTAGCGGTAACTTTACGTACCACCAGGTTTAACATTAAAAAATTCTACGTGGTGCCCACATTGCGTTTATGTGTTTTGTACGGATCTCAGAACAAACAGCAACTTTTGCCTTATAAAACATTAAGAGACTGGTTTTTATAACCGAAGTGGAGAGTGTTTACAGCGCGGTACGCACTGAGTCCTTATATAAAACAGATACGCTTCGGCTTTAAAG
>BLKM01000821.1:862669-910169 GCA_013340265.1 Coptotermes formosanus
TACGTGGTGCCCACATTGCGTTTATGTGTTTTGTACGGATCTCAGAACAAACAGCAACTTTTGCCTTATAAAACATTAAGAGACTGGTTTTTATAACCGAAGTGGAGAGTGTTTACAGCGCGGTACGCACTGAGTCCTTATATAAAACAGATACGCTTCGTCTTTAACCTTTTAAAGCCTAGCGGTAACTTTACGTACCACCAGGTTTAACATTCAAAAATTGTACTTGGTGCTCACATTGCGTTTATGTGTTTTGTGTGCGTTTCAGAAAAAACAGCGACTTCTGGCTTGTGCAACTTTAACTGATTAGTTTTTGTAACCGAGATGGACAGTATTTACTGCGCGGTACGCGTGGAGTCGTTATATAAAAAGCACACAGTTCGTCTTTAAAGGGTTAAAAGGTTAAAGCAAATGTATCAATTTAAGTAGGCTAATAGAGGGGACAGCAAGTCTGTTAGGAGTATTTTAGCGTATATTCCACGTATGTAAATGTAACATTTCGGCAACCAGTTCCTTTCAGCATTAATTTCCCTTGTTCTTCCACACATTTCCTCAGAACTGTTTTGTACGCCCGTCCGATAACAGATAGGTCATTGCCAATAGATCACACGCGATTTACAGCTACAGTAACCGCATGTCTGATGCAAGGTGATGCAGCACCCATGTACCGACAGACGTCTGCAGATAAAAGGAGCTCTACTCTGCAGGCGTCCCGCTGAGCTCAGGAATAAACAGGCACGAAGAGCGCGATATCTAACGCTGTGTGGAACACAGGCTCCCACAGCGCTGCCATTCTGCGCGGGTAACAATCTCTGTCGCTTGCACGAAAACTGCAGAACTTTGTACGTTAACCCTTTACAGACGAAGCGTATTTGTTTTATATAAGGACTCAGTGCGTACCGCGCTGTAAACACTCTCCACCTCGGTTATAAAAACCAGTCTCTTAATGTTTTATAAGGCAAAAGTTGCTGTTTGTTCTGAGATCCGTACAAAACACATAAACGCAATGTGGGCACCACGTAGAATTTTTTAATGTTAAACCTGGTGGTACGTAAAGTTACCGCTAGGCTTTAAAAGGTTAAGAGAGATTCACTACGTCGAGATTTTTGTGGGTTCCATACAAAGCGGCGAATTTTTTGACTACTTGGGGATATGTTAGCTTATCACGAAGGACTCTGTTCCATGGAGTTAGTTAGTTAGTTAGTAAGTGTAAAAATAAAGTAAAAAACTAAATATTCTTGCAGAACGGAAATAAAATTTCGTTGGAGGAACTGAGAAAACCCACGAAAACCCTTCATAACAGACTAGACTGATATTTTGGCCATCGTCCGTCGTCTAAGCCAACAAAACCACGAAAATGGAAATGAATGTCTCCTTCTTCAGGTGAAAAGGGGAGAGGGAGAACCAACTTTATTTTTCCCTGTACAAACGCCTTATCTTTACCACTGTACCAGGTAAAAACCTTCAGGATAAAAATCAGAGGTATTATTTGTTTCAGCGCAAGGTAACTGAAGAACGAACGACTTAGAGAAAGTCACACAGCAGGGAAGAAGGCGACATTTTGAATACGAATTGTCTCAGAAATGTTTAAGAACTCTTTTGAAATTGCTGTTTCCGTGCATTTTCGTTGGTTTCGTAAAAGAAAATAATTTAAGAATTCATTTTCAGTTTCGTAGAAAACTCTTTATATGACCCCCCAAAAAAAAAGACAAATCGCTAAATTATGCGACGTAACCAATATTTATTTCACATTAAACTGGAAGAAACTAAACGGCAACTGAAAAGAATATTTTACAATGCAACATTTAAGTGTTTCGTATTAAGCAGCTGATAGCACTCACTTGTTTAACAAATCTGAAAAATAAACTTTACTCTTTGTATTTTTAAACGCACCACAAAATTCATACGCTTATTTTTTGCATTTTACAGAATGAATTATACTTTCTACGTAGTCCTCTTTATAAAAACAACGTCAATATTCCGTAATTACATCTACCCGTATAAGATCAGTTGCTCTTCCTAGCTCCCCAGCATGTGAAGACTTCTTGGCATGCTCGTACCATTTGCTAGCAGCGCCACTACTGTCTGGTCGGTCGCAATGGGCAACAGTTCTTTTTATATATTTTATACTTTCCATTCCGTGCAATTATAGCTCGATTTTTTTAACCTTTTAAAACCTAGCGGTAACTTTACATACGACCAGGTTTAACATTAAAAAATCCTACGTGGTGCCCACATTGCGTTTATGTGTTTTGTGCGGATCTCAGAACAAACAGCAACTTTTGCCTTATAAAACATTAAGAGACTGGTTTTTATAACCTAAGTGGAGAGTGTTTACAGCGCGGTACGCACTGAGTCCTTATATAAAACAGATACACTTCGTCTTTAAAGAGTTAATACCAACCAACAAATGTACTCAAATTATAACAAATTCAAAATAATATATTTAAAAGCACGCTACACTTCTACCAGTTTCGGAACTTACTCACTATATTATTGTCAATTTGTGACAATTTGACTGCATGTGTTGGTTGATATTAAAAAAGAAAACAGTTCCTCAGTGGCAACCTCTAACCCATTGTCTTTGACTGGCGACCAGTACACGTACATAGTTCTTCACGTAAAGTACTCGTTATTCTTGTCAAATTTAAAAGAAACTTGAATTTCATCGACAAAGTTTCAAAAAATACTCAAGTGTCAAATTTCACGAAAATTCGTTCAGTGGGAGCCGAGTTGTTCCATACGGACGGACAGACAGACAAGATGAAGCTAACAGTAGCTTTTCGTAATTTTGCGAACGCGCCTAAAAGGAGTTGCTTTGTTTCTGCTGATGGTGAGTATGTGTTCACAAAAATGTTTGATAGCGAATTTATACGTGCATTAAGACAACTTCTTTTCCAACACGTATAACCCCAAGATAAACAGTTAAAACTTGGATGTATGTCGTTGTACGCCACGTACTGCAATAAGATTCTTTAGCATGAAGTGTATAAAGCAGCACAAAGCAGTCACCCTTGTTAATGACATCAGCAATTTAATGAACTAAACTTCATTTTACGCCGCAATTTTCAATAAAATTAAAGAGTCCACCACTGTTACTACCAAATCAACCCTCCAGAGTTGCCGGTACTCTAAGCAAGGGTATCAATACCAAGTTAATAGTCTTACAAAGGCAAAATAATAAATATAGGTCAAGATAAAGGGAGAAAGCAATTTTAAAACTGAAACAGTAAATGATGTCATGGAAATGCTGCAGTTTTTTGTTCATCTGGAGACGCTGTCAGTGACTTGACTCTCCGGCATCGATGGGAAATGAACGCATGCAGCACGACGCAATGATAATAGACGGACGTAAACATAAGTACTCTTCTCGAACTGCTCCACTCTGAGGACAGAGGCACTACGATCCTCCGAAACGTCAATTAAATATTTATCATTAAACAAGGCGTAACACTTCAGAAGACTTACATCTTCAAAATATATGTACTCGGAAAGGATAAATATATTCAGTGCCATTTTGTTTACCATAAATCCCAAATGGACTGACCTGAGATCGAACGCGGCCCTCCATAAGCTTTGCTTCACGTGTTACATACGATACGATCTCTTTGCCATCTACTGTTTATGTGGCCAAACAGCTCCTTGTATTTACTGCCGTTCCGCCATCTATGAGAGTACAGCCTACTTACAGGAGGGATATTTGAGCAAATGAGCAAATATTCATATCCGCCTATTGGTAAGCCGGTAATTGAAACAACAGAATCCAATATGGCTGTTAAGGTTATGTGAGTTATATTGTCGATGTCATTTGAAACCTTTCGCTTGTTTTCACCGTATCTACACAAAGAGGTAACCTACACATATGTTATATGTATAATTGTGTGCTTATGTGCCATGTGTGAATGAAGTATCAATGGCAAAAGTGGGTCTTCTTGCATGATTTTAATAATGGCGTTGGCACAAGGGATTTAACAGAGCTTTCTGATGTGATGTGTCATTTAATTTATTTAACACAGCTAATTTTCCGAGTGGAATTATTTACATTTGTAAACAAAGAAAAGGGAACATATATTTCTTTATTTGCGCAAAAACGCTGCGACTAGTATATTGTGAGGTGGTGTAAATCCGTGAGATACTGTATCATGAGATGCAGTTAAACAGTTATGCTATCCTTTGTAAAAACAGTACTGCTTCACGACTACAGTGCCATGTACCAAAACTTAACCTAATAGTAGCAATATGTGTGACAGCATTGTGTAAATACATTCAACTTTTATTTCAGCCACAACTAGTATAATCTGTCTTGCCTTACTCGAATTGCTGCAACTCTTCCCCACATTGTGGCACCTAAAGTCTATTCAGTAAATTATTCATGCCAGACTGGTAAATCAACAGATTTTCCAGCTTCAGCCTGAAGAAAAATGTCCGAAGTTCATTAGCTTTGTACTTTTATTGAGCTGTATGTTTCATGGGTAAAAATACAGAACAAGATGTTGATGTTCTACCACATGATATTATGTATGTTGTGAATATTAATAATTAAAAAGCCAATAGTATGAACTACACTAACATATCCTTTTTTTAGTCATTTAATACTTTAACGTTATGTTGTCCAATGTGCTTAATAGCATCTGTTATGTGCCTGGACCATTTCACGTAATTACAAAGTCCTCTGTGTTTGACATTTATATTTAAAATTTGCAGCTTGATTTTAGTATGTGCCAGTAGAGTCTGTCGCTACAGTACACGTCATTTTGTTATCTATGAACCATTGTCAACTCTCTTAATGTTTGTACTTTCAGGAAGTGTGAGAACGAGATGAACGTGTTCATGACAACCTGAGGGTTTTGTTAATAACTGTGGTATTTTCTGACAGAACATTAGTTGATCAGAAATATATTCATATTTTCTAACCAAGCTGCGAAGTTCTTGGAAAAACAATGGGGGACTGGAAGCTTGAAGTTATCAAGATGGGTCTTTACATAACCTTCCCAGTGGCACTGTTCCATTATTTCAATCAACCAGAATATTTTGAGGACTGGGTTACAAAGACTAGAAGAACCATATTTCCACCTGATAGTAAAACACACCGTGAAGAAATTCAAGAATGTATCAGGAATATTCGGGAGAAAAAAGAGGTGGAAATGTTAAGACATTTAAAGGAACAAGATAGTGGTTCTGTGTGATTTACCAGATATGGTGCCTGTTGTCTGTTACACAGTACAGTTATTGGTTTATATTGAAATGTAGCTGTGGTTAGTTTCATGCAAGTTGTATTGTGAATAAAAAGGATAAGTACTTGATTTTTATTTATTTCATTTGTTTTCAGACAACTGCTTGCTACACCTGAATGGCAAATGGATCATTTCTGATTATCTGAATGAATGTGTGCAGTGTAAGAGTGTCACTTCTGCCTGGGTGATACTGCACCATCTGCTTTAAGGGTGAATAGCTGCTGTATCCAGTATGGCATGCTTTAGCTGAACGGAATGTTCAAGTTCATTCAGATAAAGTGGTGATTTTTATCACGGGTCCATTCACTGTGTCTGAGACACAAGGCCTGGCAATCACAACTATGCAAAAATTATTTTAGGTGGGGATTTTGCAAGAGTAATGTGAATGTTTGTCTTCCACAAAACATACACAATTTTAGCCATAGTTAGAAGTTATATTTTCAATACAATGGCTTATTTTTATAGGATGCAACAGAAATGGCAATATGCATTGAATTCACTCAGAATACCTTATTAGTTATAACGAAACAAATGATACAAGGAATACAAGATGGGCAGGGAATATAGTATGCCATAGATGAGAAATGTTAAAAACTTCTAGCCAAAAAGCCAAAAGCGAAGTAAGATTTCGGAGACGCTGCTGTAAGGTGGGAAGAAAACATTAAAATGGACATTGAAAGAACAGGCCGTGAGGATGTGAGCAGGGTAAGAACCACTGGTAGGCTGTTGTGAGCACAGTAATGAACTGCTGGATTCTGTGAAAGATGGGCAGTTTGTGATTAGCTGATGTTAGGTTATGTAGCAAGAGTGTACTTCACTGAGCGCATTGCCACCATTCATATGAACATGATGTTTAGGTTGTGGTTGGTGCTGTCATTTTGTTGGAAATGTATGGTATTTTAACCATTTGTCAGTATCTAGCTAATATACACTCTGTAAGTGTAAACTTCCGTTAAAATGAACTGTGCTGACATGGTGTAATGGCTTATTTCTTGTGTTGTATATCAGACACGTATTTTAACCTTCTGATGATAAAATTTGGACATTTAAATTTTAGCGGACCCTTTATATAAAATGTGAATATTTTAAGAACCAGAAAAGATGACATTGTGAAATATATAGCATTTTGTGGAGACAAAAGTGGAAATTGTGCAGCATGTCTCAAAAAATTCAGCTAGTGTACTTGTTGACTAAATACATAAAAGCAGGGACTGACAGGTAGCAGTACACCCGTCCTATGTATAGGAAGCATAGTGGCTGAAGATTAAACAAACCTTCTGCATGTGTCTTTAATAAACTCCATAAATAATGTTAACTATAACTAGGAAATTTAAATTGACACATCATAATTTGTGCACTGCAAAGTGAATTGCTTGTCAATAAATCTGGGATTTTATAAATAAGTATAGCGCACACACCTTTTTGTTTTTCACTCCCATGGTGCCACATTATGAGGAGGCTTGTAAATACTGTTTATGATGCTTCATGTATTATAGCATATGTGGGTGACTGTCTTAAAAGCTGTAACATAACCTGAAAATTTAATATTCTTAACATACAGCAGTTGTGACCATCCTGTTCTGTGGGATGTGTTGCCATGTGGTTTGGTTAGTCTGATTTACTGGTGAGTGGGCCAAGCGGCCACTTAGGGCCCCACCTACCAAGTTGGTCCTGAATTTTGCTGTAAACTCATAACTACTACTTGTTGAAAGTTTATTCTGTATTTTTTTCTTTGTGGTCATACCATAGCATGTGACGAACATGCCATGCTGGAAGGGCAAACAAAATAAGGTTTCTTGTCAGAGGATTGAGGGTTTTATAAAAGTTGTAAATCCTGGGCTTTGATTTAGAAAATGGTCAGTGATTTCAAAATGGACCTGTTTGCCACAACACAAGGCACCATTGTAGTCTTCGGTACCCCAATCCCACAACAGCCATGCAACAAACACTGCAAGTCTTGTGCCTCCAACCTTCCGTTTACGTTAGATCAAAAACATAATATACCATCACAGGAGTACTATTTGTTAAAAGCTGATTACAGCTTTTCTCTTTTTGGTGCTGCAATTTTGAATGACAACAGTACCATGCTGGAATGGCAAACAAAACATGTTTTCTGCAAGCTCAGGGTTTATGAAACATTAGTGCTATAATACCTATATCAAGTTTCATGAAGGTTGGTCAAATAGCTCAAAAGTTTAAATGGGATGGGTGCATGCATGCACGAACGCACGCACGCACGCACGCACAGACACAAATTTTTTTTATAATTAAAAACCAACCAAACGCACAAATTATAGTATGTAATCTATATCAATTTATTCTTCTACTCTGAAATGTTTCGGTGTATTCACCATTATCACGGAGGTAAACATCACATCACTATATAAAACATTAAACATTTTAATGTTTTGTATTGGTATGATGTGTACCTTCCTGGTGATGGTGAATACACTGAAACATCTCAGAGTAGAATAGATTTATATAGATTATATACTATAATTTGTGCATTTGGTTGGTTTTTAATTATAAACTATCAATGCACAGAGATGAATAATATAAACATGGACACAAAGTTTTCTAAAATTGTCCTAAAAATCAGATCCTTTGGAATATTTATGACACACAGGGTTGTAGGACAGCTTTTCTCAACCAGGGGTACACACGATATGTCTGAAGTTGCCTGCATGTTGAGTAGATTTATCTCAGTAGAACATAAACTTTCCCTTCAGGGTTTTCCTTATCACAGTTGTTTTGCCTTTACTGCTATGAGTCACTGTTTTTATAATAAATTCTTGCACTGACTTAATGAAGTTGTTTACAGGTTGTGTTTCATACTTGTAAATATTCAAACTTCAGATGTTACCGAAAATTGTACATCAGGGATAGGCAACTTGAGATAATTTTGCGGAGGTGATCCACAGGATTGTTCAAACTTTGTACGGCATTGACGAAATAGTTAAGAAACGCTGTTCTAGGGGTCTTCGTAACTGGTACTCTTATTGGAGCCACCTTAGAAATAGGATGGCTGTCATATTGGTTTTAATAATGGTGTCAGTAATGGCATAACGTAGATACAGAGTTTTACGTGAAACCACTGTATTTTTTCTGCACTCTACAGAAATAACCTTCACAAAATTTAAATATTTTCTGAATATTTATTAACATGCAGAGTATTGTGTCACATCCAATGCAATGAAATATAAAGTGACTTACTAGTGTATTGTGTATTTAACTCTGCTATATAGTGTTGCATGCTAGAGTGGTAAGTAATTAATGAATTGGTAAAGAAGTGGAAGGAAGTGGTTTTAGTGTAATCTGAAGTAGCATCCTGACACTTTCCTGAAGGAGCTAGGAAAACCACAGAAAACCTCAGCAGTGTAGTTGGAAACCTGGCCAAGATTCAAATGGCATTTCCTGACTACCTGTCAAGTTGCTTGGTAATATGAAATGAGGCTGACAAATCTTTAACTCCCTAGTACTTGCACATTGTTTTCAGTTGCCAGTATGTGCAGATTGCAATAGCCATGCATTACTGTTTTTTGTGAAACTAAACATTTGGAGGAAATATACCTAATTTGAACAGTAAAATACAGCAGAATTAATATTTGACAAACATCTTTTTATCCCTTAAATGAAGATAAATGCTAAATGGGCATTGTGTCAAAACTGAACACAAAATTACTACTGCAGTTACAAAAATATTATCCATTCATCATTCCTTATGTAGTATGTCTTATGAAACATCCATAGCCTGATCCAAATCAAGTTCTCCACACCATGTTATTTAGTGCTTCCTCATTCAATTTCGAGTATCTTCTTGTTTCCTTAAGGTCATCCATCACTTCTATCTGTCTTTCAGTAACATGTTTTAGAAGGCAGTTCATATGCAAAATGTGACCAATCCAGTTAGCCAAGCTCCTTTTTACCACACGTATGACATCCCTTTCCTCCTTGACCAGGGGTAGTACTTCATCAGTTTTCACACGATCAGTCCAACTGATCTCCATCCTTCTCCAACACCAAATTTCCAAACATTAAAGGTATTTCTGATCTGCTCTCCAAAGTGTCCAAGTTTCAGCACCATATAAAGCTATGCATTTCGCTAGTTTCTTCATTAAGAAACTTTAAATCGAGAATCGTTATACATTATATATATGTGGTTTTGGCCTGGACCACAAAAAATGAACGTCAAATGCAGGAAAATATTAAATTGAGAAACCTTAGATTGGGATTCTACTCTATATAACAAATTTGCATGTTTAAGAAGTACCATATGCTGCACCTTTCAAGGTATCATTAATTTTCTTGCACCTACGAACCAACATTCGTGTTATCTGACTTCAACATCACCTGCTGCTTTCACTGATCTTCCTTGTTTCTGTTTACAGCCTCCTGAACACATCTCTAGCTTAATAAGCTCAATCATATACTGTACATGTAGCCAAGGCAAATGCACTTAGTGCATGGCTGAATCATCCTTGATCTGATTATTGCATTTGCACCCTTAGTTTACTGAAATGGTCTGGCAGGTTCAGTTGTGGATTTCAAGACTGCATGTAGATAAACCCTTCACACTAATGACATCACAAATCCTCATACTGTATTTTGCCAGCCTGATAGAAGCATGTTGGCAGCAATTTTAGTTTGTTCAAAACACAGTTGGCTTCTCATAAGGTGTTCAGTGGTTATAAGATGTATAAATCTTGCACAGATGTTTCAAATGCTGTGTATTGCTACAAAGTTGTTTATCTCTCATTGCTTACACACAACACAAATATCATAAAAATGTAAACAGAACATTAAGAACTGCAGTATGCCACAGTTAGGTTATAGCCTCAATGCCTGTGCCTGTTTCCATCTCATATTTAACCCTTTAAGGACGAAGCGTATCTGTTTTATATAAGGACTCAGTGCGTACCGCGCTGTAAACACTCTCCACTTCAGTTATAAAAAACAATCTGTTAATGTTTTATAAGGCAAAAGTTGCTGTTTGTTCTGAGATCCATACAAAACACATAAACACAATGTGGGCACCACGTAAAACTTTTTAATGTTAAACACGGTGGTATGTAAAGTTACCGCTAGGCTTTAAAAGGTTAATGTGCTGCACTTCAAAGTATCAACAAAACAATTTCTGGACCGTTCCTGATCTATAGCTCATTATTTGGCATCTATGTCACAGGTGTTCTCTAAATGTTATTCACATGCATTTTATCAGTGACGGTTGAAGCAATCAGTGTGTGTTTTGACATTTTTGGCGTGTCTGTTAGGCCTGGGTAGGTGACAGGAAGTACTGTCAGTCGGTTTTTACATATGTACTACATGGTTCTTCCCAAATTAAGTGTTGCTGTCACTGAGATACTAATTAAAACTACAGTTTCTGCATCTTCACTTCTTGTACTGCATTGTTCAGAGTCTGACATATTGTGATGTCCACTGGAAACCTTCCTGTGGGTCTACTTTAGTCTTAAATTCAGTAATGATATCACATTTTCCTGTCAGCTGTTTGGGTTCATGTTCGTCAGTGGGCAGTTTCTCACATACACAACAACATGAGCATTAACAATCATTTTAAAGGGAACATCATAAGCATAACCTTAACTCAACGTAGAAATAAACTGCCATTATCACTGCAGGGTGCAAGAGATTTTTCTTGTGTCCAAAACATCCAGCTCTGCTCTGGGGCCCCCCCAACCTCCTATTCAGTGGGTACCGGGGTTGTTTCCCAGGGTAAAGCTGCTGGGTTGTGATTCTGACCATGTATCTCCATCTAATGGTGAGCTTAAGAATGAGTGGAGCTATACCTCTTTTTCCCTTATATGCCTTCGTAGCATGGAGAGGGACTTTAGTATTTTTTATCAACTGGCATTATTACTTATAAGAATTACAACAGTAACTCTGCCACAAACGTTTGAAAACAAGAAAAATCAACACTTTCTAAGGCATGGGCATATGCTGGAAGCCTGAAGCATGCTGTTACATGAAGACGTGTGACAATTTAAGGCTATAAGCCTGGCTGCTCTTAGTGGTGCTCTTAACAGATGCCATGTGAGCACTGGAGGGTTAAATGACTTTATATGTAATTATAAGTTTATTTTTCATTACAGATGGAGGCAGGGTGTAGAATACGTAAAAAATGGATGTATTAAGTATGCAGTATACCACAGGACGAATGAATATGCACAACATGACGACGCAGTTTCAAGCCGTCCAATGGGAGGATCACTTCAGTCACTTGGTGACGACACTGAAGGACTTCGCATTACTAAACATTTTAACTGACACTACTCTAGTGACAGGAAATCTCAAAGTGCCAGTACATCGTGTGATAATATCATGTTACAGTTCCTATCTAAAACAGTTTCTGACTAATGAAATTCTAAATTGTTATATATTGATTAATGACATTGAGGAATCACTTCTGCAAGTTCTTGTTAGTTACATCTATACTGGCGTAACTTCAGTTCCTCTATCCAGTTTGAATGACTGGTACAAAACGTCCAAGCTGCTGAAATTAGATAGCGTATTAGAGGCTGGCAGAAATGATTGTTCTGAAGACATGGCTTATTTTACATGGCCACGACACCAAGAAATGGTCCTCCAGTATCTCTGGCAATCTCGATCTGATCCAGCAGAATGTGATGTGATTTTAGTGACGGACAGTTTTTCACAGACTTTTGCACATTCTTGCATTTTGGGTGCATGCAGTAAACATTTGCTCAACATTTTCCTCAGGCATAGAGAAAGGAATAAAAACAAGCCATATGTGTTGATTCTTCAGAATGTCAGAGGTGAAGATCTTGAGGCTGTTCTTGAGTTCTGTTACAGAGGAACTGTTCCTGTATTTGAGGGGAACGTTAGTTCCATTTATGACACAGCTGAACTATTAGGCATTAAGAATCTCTGTAGCAAATTGATTTCTATAGATCCTATGATCGAAAAAATGTCTGAAATAAATGGAATGAACTATATTGCGTCAGATGTTGTCAGTAGGATAAAGGCTTGCCATTTCTCATCTCAACAGAATGAACATTCTCTGCAACTCCAAAATGTCTTTCAACACTTTTTTCAATATGAAGACTTGGTTGACATAACATTACTCAAAGGCAAACAGAGCTTCACAGCTCACATTGCTGTATTAAGTGCCTTTAGCATGTACTTTGAAAAGCTTACCAAATGTCTTCAACGTAACATGAAAGATGCTTTTGTACTCATCAAAGACTTACAGACTCAGCATATACAAGCTTTTCTAGATTATATATACAAAGGAATAGCAGAGTTTGCAGGGACTACAGAGGTGTTTTGTGAGGTCATGTCAGACTGGATTGATTTCAGTGTATTGTCAATTTTTGAGTCAGAAACATGCCAAATTCTAACTAATGCAACATCTGTAATGATGCAGAAGGCAGAATTTAGTGAATCAGTGGAAGACCAGAACATTTTTCATGCTGATGACATTCTCTGCCCAAATATGCAACAACAAGGAGAAATTCTAGAGAAAGATCAAACTACGCAGCAAGGAGATTGCACTGAAAGTGGACAAAGTTCCAGAAACCTAGAGAATGTTATCATTTTAGAAATGCCTCCTGCAACAACAGAAGCATTGGAAGAAGCGGTAAGTTGAATAGATATTGCATGCATTTACTTCAACGTGCTTGCCATTTTATACTTTTGCCATTGTGGTTGTCTCCAACTAGAAGTGAACAAAATTAAGTGTGACTTTTAACTCCTTTAAAATATCAACAATGATGACCTTATGAAACAGCTGAATGTACTCTATTCACCTACAAGCACAACTTCACTTCCTGGAATCAACTGTGTGTCTTATATCTAAGTTTGTTCTTCACATGCAGGAGTCCGAAAAAATTGAGAAGTTTCAGACCATGTTAAAAATATCATTTTAAATTTAAATTCAGTGCAGTGAGTTATGTTTATGTAGTTATAATTCCAGTTTAATGTTACCTATGTGACTGAAACATGATACGTTAAATTTATGGAAAACATTTATCATCATTTGCCTAAGTGCATTACTCAAATTAATTACAGGGACCATTTGAAGGGAATGGAGATGAGGCGAAAACAATTGAAACATCTGTGAAACAAGACTGGAAGAACTTGAAAAATGAGTGTCAAATGAATGTTGAGGTAAACAAGTGCAGTTTAATTTAAAATTTTGTTAATTTAAAATTTTATTTTGCTCTTCCACAAATAAAAGCACATTCTGAAATTACCATTGTCTAAAAGTTTTCAAAGGGCACTTCAGGCAAGAGCCACATAATTTTAAATGGAAGAATGTACTTGTGTTTTAAGTACACAGATTTCATACTGCTTTTTCTTGACTGAAAATTTAGTCTTAGCTTGTATTGCATAGTAGAAGATTATATGCAAAGCTGAAAGAAAGGAGTTGCGCTTGGTGGAGGATGGTCTATGAAACACTTAGTCGGGGCGGATTCAAAACGTGTTCCTTAAATATGGACATTAACCCCTTAAAGACAAAATGTGTCTGTTTTATATAAGGACTCAGTCCATACCGCGCAGTAAACACCCTCCACCTCAGCTATACAACACTAATCTGTTAATGCTTTATAAGGAAATAGTCACTGTTTTTTTAGATCCATACAAAACCCATGAATGCTTGTAGAATTTTTGAATGTTAAACCTGTTGTATGCACAGTAACTACTAGGCGTCAAAAGGTTAAACCACTTGAGCTGACTTTCTTGGTTACGCTTCTGTACATAGAATTTTGACATGTGTGAAAATTGTGTGTTACGTGTGTGAGACTCCCACTGGAAGCATGAAAAATGAATGTGACATGCAGGAAACTCTTGGATCATGAAACCTTAAATCAGCGTTGTACAGTTTCTAGTTTCAGTGCAAAATTTACTTGAAAAGAAACTACTCCAGCCCTGTTATTTAAAGTGCAATATAATTCTTATGACTCCATTCTCAGATATGATTATATACGCACTGACTCTTGTTTCTGCATTGTGTGGATGCACATCATTCATTTTCTTTTCTTTTGGTTTGATATTCATGGAGTACTCTTTGAGAGTTTTCCATCCTTCCTATTTCTTCAAGCCTTCCTCTTCACCTAATGTTGTATTAACCTTTTAAAGCCTAGCGGTAACTTTACATACCACCAGGTTTAACATTAAAAAATTTTATGTGGTGCCCACATTGCATTTATGTGTTTTGTACGGATCTCAGAACAAACAGCAACTTTTGCCTTATAAAACATTAAGAGATTGGTTTTTATAACCGAAGTGGAGAGTGTTTACAGCGCGGTACGCACTGAGTCCTTATATAAAACAGATACGCTTCGTCTTTAAAGGGTTAATATCAGTTGTTCCACGTTCCTTTCACACAGTCACACTACATTTATAATCTGGCAGTTAGGATCCAGCTGCTGATACAGTGGAACTGCCCAATAATTATGCCTTCACATATTGCCCAACATTCCTATCCATGTAACAGGTTATGCACTGTCACATTTCTTTGTACATAAAAGTTACCTTCTGTACTTTTCCAAGCAGTGGTTTTCCCATTATTCCACTTATATTTTGGCAGCTATGAAATATTACATCCACAGTTCATCATATTATAAACATGGTTACAGGATACAAAAATGACTGTCAGCTATACAGCAGTTTCATTTGTTTTCCTTAGGATGAACTAGCAGACAGAAGCACAGTGTCAGATGAAGACAAAGCAACAGAAGAAGCAGAAGTAGAAGCAGCAGAAAACAGACCGCACAAGAGATGGAGAGAAAGGGATTCTGTTTTAACGTGTTACACATGTAATGGAAATTTTGAATCACGGAAGGAGCTGAGGGAGCACTTAGTTATTCATCCCAACGGCAGGGTTATGAAGTGCAGTTACTGCGGGAAGGGATTTGATAGACCAAGCCAGATGGAACTTCATATTCGCATACATACAGGTTCTAAACCATTTTCTTGTACACAGTGTGGCCATGCTTTTGCAGCAAAGAGTGCACTGCGGAAACATGCTGATATTCACGCCAAGGATAAGGGCAAAATGTTTGAGTGTGCTGTATGTAACAAGTTATTTTCAAGAAAGGAATACCTGGAGGAACATATCAGGACACATACTGGCAACAAACCATTCGAGTGTTCAATATGCCATAAGACTTTTGTTGGCCGCACTGGTCTGAACCACCACAGGAAAACGCATGCAGATGCATGTGAGAAGAAGGATTCTATGTGTGAAGTGTGTGGGAAGAGCTTCACACGCCATGCTCTGTGGACGCACGTCAAGTCACATGAAAAGACCCACTGCTGCCACCAGTGCAACAAGTGCTTCTCTACTGCGTCTGCATTGCGAGTTCATATTACAGGCACACATCTTGGATGCAGGAGTTATCAGTGTGAAATATGTGGCAAAGGTTTCATACAGAAGAACCATCTGATCCGCCACATGAAGGTAAGTTGATAAGACCTCCTTGTGGAGAAGTTCACTTGGTCAAGTGAGTGGCCTTCATTGTATGGGTGTTCATAACAAACAAACACCAAATAACCAAGTCCTTCTTGAGAAACTGTTCGTTACTTAGCTATTCAATCAATTTTCCCATCCTTTACATAACCTAAAGGTTCATTCCTGTGCCTTCAGAAGCCCACAGCTGGGCCATATTCAAAGAATCTGCCCAACTTTAGAAGAGTTCTGTTTAATATTTTGTAACTAATTGGGTTTTTTATGGTCAGATGTTAACATTATGCCCAACCTCCAGACTGAGTGATCATACCTTGTTAATTGTCTGCAGCTGTTATGCTGTAAGTATTAATTCATAGTTACCCTCTATATCTCAAACATTTAATATGTCATATTTTTTGAGGACACAGATTTTCTTTTTTGTAACTTATTTATAAGTTATGTTCATTTTAACTGGCAATAAGACTGAGCGCACATGGGACAGTAATATTAAAGTGAACTTTCTTAGAAGCAGATTGTCATATGGACTGACACTGACTGATGGTGAGGTCCAGTAGCATGAGGTCTGGCATTAGTAATCTTGCATCTTTGGATTTTGTTATCAGATACTGTTGAATGGAACTTTATCAGCTTCATTGTTTTATGCTGAATGAGATGATTTAATGGTTGGATGTGGTGATTTTTAACATAAGGCAGGGGCAAATCAGTTGCAGAATATTTGTAGATACTGTCCTGGAATTTGCCATTAAGGACTAGAAAAGGCCGTAGAAGCCAGCTTCTGGATACCAGGTGCACTGTATAGTCAAAACTGGACAGTCCTAAAGTCATAATTATGAGTTGCACTTGGACAGGCTTTTAAAATAAGAGTTTTTACTCTTCATATTTATGATATTTATAAGTCAAGTTAGATGTCCAGTGATTGTATGAAATGGTAAGAAACTTCATGTTGCTGCTGCTTGAACATAACTTCTCGCAGCTTGAATATGACCTTTTGTCCTCATGTTTCAAAATCTTTCTTGCAGGTACATGACAACACAAGGGATGTGCGGAATACAAAACCATTTCTGTGTGGAAAGTGCCCACGAACATTTAAAACCAAAAGCAAACTTGAGTCACACACACGAGTGGAACATATAGAACCAGGAGAACGTCCCTATTCTTGTGAGATCTGCAACAAACGCTTTGCAGGTCGAAGCACCGTTATCTACCATCGCCGTGCACATACGGGTGAACGTCCACACAGTTGTTCAACTTGTGGCAAGAAATTCATGCGTCCAGATGCTCTGCGCCAGCACATGATGTGTCATACTGGTGAGCGTCGACATCAGTGCTCTGTTTGTAGCAGAAAGTTTGCCACCAGAAGTAATCTCAATAAACATGTTCAGTCACATAAGGAAACAACTGAGAAACAAACATCTTTCAACTGTGATGTGTGTCATAAAGGTTTTCAGTCTGAAACACAGCTGTCATCACATTCTCGAGTGCACAACAGCTGTAGACCTTTACAATGTCACGTCTGTCACAAATCATTCCGCTACCAGGACAGCCTAACAAAACATCTAAACATTCACAACGTTGCACAAGACGACACTCCTAATAGCGAGTTGTCATGCGTATATTCTTTTCAAGTTTGTGGACAAACATTTGAACTGAACAGCCATACAAAACAGACTGAAGACCACAGCTACAGAAATATAAACCTCATTCAAAATACTGACAGAGATATTGTTCAAGATTCCCTCCAAGAGTATACTATTTCTCCTGCAGTTGTGAATAGTAGCATCTGTATAAGAGATGTGAACAAGGCCACTGTGGCTGTTCCCCAGCGTCGCCCCTACAGCATAACAATAGATGGCAACCTATGCTGTAATACTGATGTTCAAAACACAAACATTTTACCTGAAGTTGGAAACATTGATCCATCCACAGACTTGCCACCCCCATTAACATCTCTCCATCCTTTGTCACATCCACACCATGGATTAGATCTGCATTCAGTGATTAGTTTGACATCCTCACATGTTCAGGAACAAGAAACTCATCATCATATTGAAGTGGTAGGTAATCCTCCTGTGCCATACACTGAACCACTTTTTATAGAGAACTGCAGTCAGATTTCGCAGGAACACAGCAAGCAGAAAATGATTCAGGATTCAAGCAGAGTGTACAGTAAGGTAGAAACGTGAGTCTCTTTTTAGATCAGAATGTATCACAGTTACATTTACTGACTTCTCAGACTTTGTTTCTGTGCAGATTGTACCTCTTTAAGAGGAAGAAGATGATGCAGTACACATGTGTTTTGTGACTCTACATATCACCGTCATTTTGCTAAAGACTATGTGAATTAAATGAAAATATCAGCTTAAAGTTTACATATGTGATAGTAAAATAGGTATGCGGCCTTGTGGACATGGTAATGAACCTTCAGGTTCTGTAAAATGCGGGGAATTGCCTGACTAGCTGAGAACTATTATGTTCTCAAGGAGGACTCTACTCCATGGGGGTTCATTAGTTAGCTACTTAGTTCATTAGATGGTAGAAAGGGTAATGTTGAAAAGACTGAGCACAAGCCTAAGTGTACAAAATGAATACTGTTTTCTTATATTGAATTATATATTGCCTATTTTTTCTTGATAATGAAATATGGTATAATTTTAGATAAACAGTTTATGATTGATGCAAGACCTAAGAATTGCATGTAGAAATCTGTTTAAGAGGTTACACATTTCACGCCCTACACGTGAATATATATTTTCAATAACCTCTTTGTAAATAACTGAGACAAGTTTCAAATAAATTCAGCTCTACATAGTCTTAATACAAGCAATAAATATGAAATGTTGTCTTTATAGAGCAGTTGCCAACCTTTCATGTTTTCAGAAAAGTACATACTATGTACTCACAGCTAACATGAGCACAAACGCTCAGTTTAAAGCAGCAATGACAAGATACTTAATACACACTGATTTTACTGTGTTGACAAATTTCTAGTGTTTAAAAATGACTCATTTATCCGCTGTGTATAATGGATTTGAGTACTTTTTACGAAATCCTTGTAAAATTGTTGTTACTGTGCTAGTTCTATACATTTTGTATTTTTTATGACTTAGTCCTCATCCTGTTGTCACTTTGACTAAATTTTGGATCTGTGAAGTGGATGACAATGTGCATGTATGTACTGTGAACATAATACTGTGCCGCATGTAGTAAGTTGCCAGTGTACAAGTTAACCCATTCTATCTGAATTATGAGCTACTTTTCTGATGTGCGACAAAGTATAGTGTACGTACGGTATGTATTTTTGCCCATACGTAACATTATAACCTTAAGACATGTATATATTGCAAAAGTAATGGCTATATATAATAGTATATTAATTTATTATGAATTATGAATATTTTTGTCCTTCTGTTGTCTGTTTTGTTTAGACATTGTCTTTTTAGCTCTTTCCTCATTTCATTATACGTTTCAGTACCTGGCGCAACCATCTTGTGCTGGATCATCCCATAGAACTCTTTTAAAGTACAGGGTTAACCAGAAAAATGGGAGATTTTAAATGCCAGTTCTTTAGAGATCTGTTGAGGTGGAGAAATTGTAACGATCTGTGTTGTGTTCACAGTCCCATCGCATTTAGATGTGATGCAGAAGTGGACTTACGCACAACGTGCTTTTGCTATCAAGGCATATTACAAAAATGGATATAGTTTTGTGAAAGTGCAGCATTTGTTTCAGCATCATTTTGAAATTCATCTCAATGATCCAGTACCATCAGCCTACACAGTACAGCAACAATATTCATAAGCACTGTGAAACATTTGTTTCCTAATTGTGTCATCTCTAGAAATGGGATATTCCTTGGCCTGTGAGATCGTCTGATTTTTTGGGCTGTGATTTCTTCCTGAGGGTGTAGAGGCCATCTTTAGGACATGAGACATGAGAAGACATCACCTATGGGTGACAAATTAAGTGCTTTTATTTCTAATTCAGAATAGTAAATGTAAGAGTCCCTGAATACATCAGTATAATCAGTTGTGAAGTTTTGAAAATCGCCCATTTTTCTGGCTAATCCTGTATAATACTAATAATACTAATGCCCTTCTCAGTGTGCTTGGCATATCTGTTTTGATCACGCCGCCAAATCACTGTAACCATTTCTCTTTTAACAAGCTGTGTATTCGTGTTTGTTGTGCAAAAATTTAATCTCTAATTCTATCCTTTTCTGTTTCCCCTGAGTACATTCACTTAGATTTTGCTTTTATTTCCCCTTACACGACTCTGTATTTTGGTGTTAAACGTTAATTTATTCATTGTGGATTCTCTTGTTGTTGCGTTCAGGTAACCTGTTAACTTAATCATGTACAGTCCAGTTCCCATATCTTGAAATTTGCGGGGTGGGGAAGTGGGGAAAGACGAAAGGAGAGGGAGGGGCATGGTATGAAGACAGTAGCTGCTTTATGGCAGCAGGTATCAGTATACAGTACCAGTCCCAAATCCATCGGCCGCTACAACAATAGGAGCCAGCATAGTCACCCTAATGTAAGTGGCAAGTGTTTTTGAACTGGTGGTATTTGCTGAGTCATACACACTGGCAAGGTGAATAACTACCCCACCCTCCCTGCATTCCTCAAATACCTTCCAAGTGTCACGATACGGGAACCGGACTGTAACTATGCATGTTACGCTGAGCTCAGGTTTTCACGCTATTATTTTTTAATTGTATAATTGTATTTGATATATATTCACATATGAAAATGAACAAAGAAGATTCCTACCTGTTTTAAACCTCCACGGCAACTAATACTGGAGCTGGTGAATCATAGAGGACCCACTGACTAACTGGAAACTGTTGAATTGCACAGGTCTGCATAAGCCGCATTCAACAGCTGTGGATGTTGAACACACAACCATGGAGCTGAGGCACAGATCACTTGTCACTGAGTGGTTCATTCCGACACATTCACTTGGGGCCGGTACTGCCCTAATACAAACAAAATATTACAGATAACAAAATTTACACTCAGCCACTTGTTGAAAATCTGTTTATCATTTATTAATAGGTAACATAAATTCAAGAATTGGTTTTCATTGTTTAAAATACAGCTGGAAACTTGTTGGAAATTGGCATGTAGGATTCAAACGGATAATGTTCAAGGTTTAAATGTACACTACAATTCTTAGATGATGGTGTAACATGTAAAATATCACTGATGTGTATTTGGACTTTTTCCATCATCACTGATTATACACACACGACATTTCAAAACACACTGTTTTCACCTTCAATTCACAAAAGCAGTCTGCTTTTGAAATGTCATGTTTGTATAATCAGTGATGATGGAAAATGTCCAAATACACATCAGTGATAGACTGAATGTTCAAGGTGTCTTTCAGTCTATATTTCACGAAGATGTGATGTGCTTTCAAAAATGATCTGTCTCTGAGAACTAATGTGGCTATCAAAAAAGACTCCGTTATTTTCTACAGAGCAAACTCTGGTATATAACAGCCTGCTGTCATTCTACCAAGACATACGATGACAGCTTCTTGAAAGCATGGATTCTGATCCAATATAATAGCAGTCTGCTAGCCACAGTGGGATTACTGTCAGTGGCTGACTGTCTGATTTTCTTTGAAAGTCTCCCAGAAGTTACTGCAACTATTTTTTCTGGATTTACAGCAAGCAGAAGACTTATAATATTTGCTGCTTCAAATTTTCCAATGCATTCTTTTATTATCTTTTTTATCTTTTATTATTCTTTTATTGTCCTTTGTGTTTCTGATCATTAGAAAACCTTTTAAAGTGTGGACCTCACAGTGCAGCTTGTGGTACCACTTCATTAACTTACCAGTTTTTATACCAAGACAGCACCTCTCTTGGTAAATCAGGGACTTCAAGTCATGTCTGTACCTTCACCATACTTCGTGATCAAATGCAGGGGTTGACAAAGTGGACTATTTGTTACAGACTGCTCCTGATAGCATTTACAGCATTCAGTTTTATAAGGGGATAACATTAGGATTAACATAGGATTAACTCAGGTTGCATTTTTTTTTTTCCAATAGACTGCTGCTTTACCACATCATGCCACTAAGTTTGAAACATTTAACTGTGATATTTACCTTTACCACCTCATTTTTAAGAATTTTAATGCCTGCCTAAACACTTAAACTTATAGTATGGGCACATGATATGGATGTGTATGTGATGGCTATGCGACACCATTTTACACAGGCTGGCAGCAGCAGCAACATTGCCCTTAACAGTAACCCATCAGGATGTCTCAAGTTGTGTATTTGCTAGTTTGCAGCATTATGCTCCTCGTTAAATAAAATACATCACAGTAAGTTGAACACGTGTTTAAATTTCATTACCCACAAAATGGACACTTGCTGCCAAAAAAAAAAGTAGTTATTTGCTTTGATTTTCATAACAGTTCATTAGTGAAGGATAATCATCCTTCACAATTTTAACTAACCATTGAGCAATGGCTCAATGGTTAGTTAAAATTATTTTGATAAGAATACGGTGTCAAGGGCGCAATATTTTTGGAGTTTTTCTTAAATTCCAGTTCCTTTCCCAACCTAAATGTGTGATATGCCTTTCATTGTCATTAGAACCGGTGGATTATCCTAGTTGCTTATTTGAATTCAAACTGTTTTAATTGTGTTCAGATACGAGGACATAACAGACTGCCTTGCCTCACTGGATGTTAAAGTGAAATTGGCTGGAGCATTTTCTTTCTTAGATCTGGCGGCAATTTCATTTGCTTCAGCCTTCTGTTGGCACCCTCAGGGTGGGGTTTTTTTGAAGTCCAGTCTAATGGTACAAATGGATGTATCACACTTAAGTGCTTTACTAATTTGCCAGTAGATACTCCCATGCATCTACACAAACAACAGTATAAGCACTTGCCTGTTTTCGATTCCGAGACAGGAAAGTGATAGGCTACGATACATCAACTTTTTCTTCGCTCAAGTGCAATAACTACACAAGTACTAATTAATAATACGTGCGAAGTTTTGGTAACTGTCATTGTTTCTGTCTTCACTGTAACACTTAAAGTGTTCAGCAAAGTGGAAATAATTCGCAAAATGTCGTCTTTATAGTCAACACGAACAATGTATTTCTTACCTCATTCAAACTGCCACGGATAAGGTTAACTAACACTTCAGCTGGTGGGCGAGCCTAACATGTGCACGCTAGAGCGCGCATAGACTGCCGGGTAAGCCACGAAACGTATTCTGTGAGCTTCGGACCGTGTAGTACGTATTTAAAAGTGCGATTGTCGGCTGTAATATGTTACATTTATTTTTGGTCCAAAGTTTCGGATACAAATATCGGCTGTCCATGTTTTCTGTACATGTTATATACTAAGTCTATGGAAGGGGCTGAAAGGAAAATCATTTCCAGTTCCCGTGATGCCGCGTGTGCCAAGAGATTATGTCAGAGAGGCTAACGTCACAACGTTACGCGAATTCAGTGCGATCGCAAGGGGGTGAGGGGTACGATGCCGGTACAAGTTACCCGGGCCCGGGGATCCGGAAGGGGCCAGACTATATTGCATATATTTTTGTCTTAGTAGAATCATTATTTGTCGAGTGTACCAATTAAAGCCTTCAGTCCAGGGCCAAGTCACTCTGCAACTGACAGTCTTTCCAGTAGAGTGTAAAGATCTTTAGGCGGTCCGCCCTTGCTGGCGGGACCGAAAAAAATTTCTTAAAGGGGCCCGAACCCGCCCTCGGCGGACCCGTGCACATTTTCTTCCAATAACAAAGAGTATTGTAATTATTCACGCGCATTATCCTCAGCACATTTGCGAAAAATTTCTGTTTCCAAACCCCATGAATTTTTCACCTTGGATGAGAATGGCGAAGATAAATCAACGACAATCAGGTGTGCTGGCAGCGAGGTGCAAGGCGGTACAGGTGTGCCAGTGTGGAATTGTGACGTTTAAAAATTTGTTAAATCAGCTAATAAGAAACACATAAATTTATTCCTGCAATTTCAGTCTATATATTAACCCCTTAAAGACGTAGCGTAAACTGTTTTATTTGAAGACCCAGGTCGTACTGCGCGGTAAACACTTTTCATATCGGCTATAAAAACCAGTCAGTTAATATTATACTTGGCAAAAGTCGCTGTTTGCTCTAAGGCAAATGCAATACGCATAAATACAGTTTGGGCAGAATATACAATTGTTGAATGTTAAACTTGTTGGTGCATCAAGTAACCAATATGCTTTAAAAGGTTAACCTTTTAAAGCCTAGCGGTAACTTTACGTACCGCCAGGTTTAACATTAAAAAATTCCACATGGTGCTCACATTGCGTTTATGTGTTTTGTATGGATCTCAGAACAAACAGCAACTTTTGCCTTATAAAATATTAAGAGACTGGTTTTTATAACCGAAGTGGAGAGTGTTTACAGCGCGGTACGCACTGAGTCCTTATATAAAACAGATACGCTTCGTCTTTAAAGGGTTAATTAAGGGTTTGAATTAAACGATAACTGTGTCACTGTCTCGTCCAGCACTGATCAAATAAGGTCACTTTACACATAGGTATTGTGTACCCCCTGCAAAACATGCTACCGCCACTTTTGGCATCAATGCATCTTCCTCAAAGGGACTTAATTCGACTCCTAATTACCTTATAAGAGATTTAAATTCATAAACATTTCAAAGTCGATTTACTTGATAGAGACACAAAATTGTCTGGTATCTTGAATTCGTCAGTGCGACATATTGCATTCTTGTACCGAATGAAGACCTGTGACTTTGGCACGACGTTAACCGCCGTACGATGACTTTGGGCGACAAATGCAATAACCTGACAACTTTATTGGCTGTGGGAACGAAGTTAGAAGGCTCTTGTTTTACGCGAAGGAAGGAAATGGGTAACAGACAGTTCTGATGCTCGCACAGGTCATATACTAGCAGCGGCAGATCCAGGAAATTAAGGGGGGGGGGGAAATGTGTTTAATAACAAAAAATGAAAATCGGAAGGAACAAGACAGACAATGTACGTAACATTGAGGCGCGTTCGCGTAACCATTGTTACCGTGGAAAAGTAATAAGTATTACATATTCTGTGTGTGTGTCTGTAGCCTTAGTTATCCAGCATGCAAAGCGCATGCGCCGTATTGTATTGTCATCTGTAGCCTGTTTGGCTGTACCATAATTTTCCACATTATCTCATAAACGGCACGATTTTCGGGAAAATTTGTTGAACATAAAATGTGTGTTTTGATTTTCTCTACAACTTTTGCCTGGAACATTTCTCATTCTAAGAAGAATTCAGCGAGATATTATCATAAATGTACACAGGTCTTCATGTGAAGTACCCGTTATTGTTATCAGATTTTAGTGAAACTTGCATTTTCTCGACAGACTTTCGAGAAATACTCATATTTCAAATTTCATAAAAGTCCGTGCAATTGGAGCCGAGTTGTTTCATGCGGACGGACGGACGGACAGACAGACAGAGACAGAAGACAGGCAGGCAGGCAGGCAGGCAAACATGACGAAGCAAATAGTCGCTTTTCGCAATTTTGCCAACTGTCCCCAAAACCCAATCAGTGTGAAATATAATTATGCACAAGCCAATGATTCGAGCGGGTAGGAGTTGCGGGCTGTGCAGCCCTGCCTGGATCTACCCTACCATCCTGTGACAGCATTACATTCTTTCCACGTCAAATTACTTACGCCAAGCATAAAAGGTGAAACGACGCTGATGGTGGCACACTGTTCGGAGCAGCTCGTGGCACCTAGCTTACGTGGAGAAGATGATCTAATTGCAGCGCTACTGGGAATTCAACTGGCTGAACGGAGGAATCGCGTTTCCTTTGCCTGTGCGACAGAAGGGCAGCCCTCCCGCTATAACATTCAGCACTGACGACATGACAGGTTTTGTCGATCCAACTAAAGCCTACTTCCATTTCTTCTTATCAGACTTGAGGATGATAACGATTATTATTCTTATTCTTATTATTATTATCATCATCATCATCATCATCATCCGAATTTCTCACTTCTCAGCTTTAGCTGGGAAATATTCGCCTATCCTGGGATATTTCATCAACAGGATTAGGCTCGGTGGTCTTAGGTGTAATTTAGGAAATTCCTTACAATTGAACATGTGCCAAGAATTACCACTGTTTGCATCTGTATATATGTGTTTGGGTGCAGGTTAAGTCTCTTTAAACTTTGTGACAGTGACTTTGGAATTATTCCCGTAGCTGAAATTACTATCGGAACCGCTTGTACTGCGTCCTGCTTCCACATAACACGTATTTCGTTCGCCAGTTATTATTATTATTATTATTATTATTATTATTATTATTATTGAGTCCATCCACCATTACTTGGGACATACCTTCCGATTAACGCTGGGTGGCAACTCTGGTAGCCCTTTCTCCATTAACCTTTTAAAGCCTAGCGGTAACTTTACGTACCACCAGGTTTAACATTAAAAAATTCTACGTGGTGCCCACATTGCGTTTATGTGTTTTGTACGGATCTCAGAACAAACAGCAACTTTTGCCTTATAAAACATTAAGAGACTGGTTTTTATAACCGAAGTGGAGAGTGTTTACAGCGCGGTAAGCACTCAGTCCTGATATAAAACAGATACTCTTCGTCTTTAAAGGGTTAAATAGCGTAAAAAACTACAATAACGCCAGATATTATTCTCCCACTGTTAAGTCGTCGTGTGTAAGGCACAGACGGTCAACACAAAGGTCTTTAAAACGTTTACACCATGGAGAACTCAGCAGCATAAAAAGTTTTGGATCGGTCACTTGCGTTGTTCTTGCTAATAATTTTTGTTTTTCAAGATTTGCATTACTTTCCCCTTTAAAATATAAATTAATTCTGGAAATTCCGTACTGCATCATATGTAGCTTGACACTGAGTTACACGTGTATGAATTTCTTCTTCGTTTATTGCAAGAAGTTTAATCAGTTGCATAATATGTGTAACACTGAGGACACAAAACGTCAATATTTTAAACACGTCTTTGGAACACATGACTTTCCACTGAAGAAGAGGTTTCTGTTGTGTTCCCCCTTGTTAGTAGTCGAGCAAACTAATTCGATTATAGTAAAAAGCTAGGCCCAACAGCCCTCAATGGATACAATGTGCATGTTAAATTTCACTCAAAATATCTTAACACCTAAGTTTTTTCAGAATTTTCTGCCTTCTTTGTCTTTTAACTCCAATATAAATAGTAATATCGTGCAGTAATTGATATTTGTAGAATTTTAATCAGATTTCTGTAGTTTGATAAGAATTATCTGATAATTATCCTACATCCTGTTAGAAAATTTCCATCTAATTCGGCCAAATCCATGCTTTATCTTTGTCATCTTTTATGAGGTACGTATGATAAAGAAACCGACGCGCCTGGAGGAGGATTAAACAGTTTCTCTTCATTGCACCATCAGTTTTGCTGCTTTTAATGTACCAGTGGCATTCCCACAAATAGGCCTCAACTTGTTAAACTTTCCTAACGGTAACTTTACGTACAATCATGCTTAACGTTTAGTAATTCTACGTTCTGCCCACACACTCTTTGTGTTTTGTACGGATCTCAGAACAAACAGCAACTTTTGCCTTATAAAACATTAAGAGATTGGTTTTAATAACCGAAGTGGAGAGTGTTTACAGCGCGGTACGCACTGAGTCCTTATATAAAACAGACACGCTTCTTCTTTAAAGGGTTAACCTTTTAAAGCCTAGCGGTAACTTTACGTACCACCAGGTTTAACATTAAAAAATTCTACGCGGTGCCCACATTGCGTTTATGTGTTTTGTACGGATCTCAGAACAAACAGCAACTTTTGCCTTATAAAACATTAAGAGATTGGTTTTTATAACCGAAGTGGAGAGTGTTTACAGCGCGGTACGCACTGAGTCCTTATATAAAACAGATATGCTTCGTCTTTAAAGGGTTAAAGGCACTTTTGCTTATATTAAAGTTGGTAGAATATTTATTTAGGAAAAATACAATATCTCGGTGTGCTAGTAGGTGTGACAGTTTATGTGCAGTTGTTAGGGCTTAGAGACCTTCGAAGGTCATCTGTCTTGTCACATCTCCTTAATCAAGCCTTTCGTAACGTTACGCATTGTCGACCACCAAATATGTGCAAGATTCGAGATTCTCAAGGCAGTGTTGAGGATTCAAGTCTTTTGCGATAAGACGCTGTGTCGCTGGGTGAATGATTATGGACATTTAGAAGGACTGTAGACTTGAATCCTGCTTAGCGGTGAAGGGCCCCGCAGCAGACGCTACGGACGCACTGCAGCCATGAGGTTTCTTGTGCAACCCTGTGATGAAGATGACGATGATGATGATTATTTTTTATCCATTTCCTAGTAATGGAGCACCGGTGGAATGAAACTGACAGGGGGAAAACCGAAGTACTCGGGGAAAAACCTGTCCCAGTGCCACTTTGTCCACCACAAATCCCACATGGACTGACCCCGGAATCGAACCCGGGCCTCCGCGGTGGGAGGCCGGCGGCTAACCGCCTGAGCCATGGCATGGCCGAATCCTGCTGAAGTAGTTACCGACGTTTCGGTATGTCTGTTTATAGGTAATAATGTCTGAACTATGGAAAGTTATTTGCATGACAATCGATAAAGCAGACCTGTATCAAATCTGCGAAGCCATTCTGAGTTTTGTATTTCACTTATTTAAAGGGTCGCTTCATTGTCAGATTCTGGCGCAGCGTGGTTTACACGATGCACATTTGCCTATTATCGTGTGGAAGTGAAAGTGATGTTACGTCGTTTAAGAGCTTCACTAGGGGGCCCAATAAAAGGTAGTACTGAGGTGTTGCGTCCTTTGGCAAATTCCTTTGCGGCAGAGGGGAGATATAGACAGGGTTTTGGAGAAAATTATGAGGGAAAGAGTCACTTCGAAGGCCTAGGCGTAGATGGGAGGATAATATTAAAATGGATTTGAAAGAAATGGTGTTAAAAGGTATGGACTGGATTGATCCGGCTCAGGAGAGGCATAAGTGGTGGGCTGGTTTGAACAAGGCCGTGCACCTTTGGATTCCCCACAATGCGTGTAAATTTTTAATTAGGTCGTCAAGCAGGACTCTGCTTTTTGCAGTTTGTTAGCCAACTGATCGCTGCAGTCACCGAGTACTTTGACATCGATGAGCCAGCTAACGTCATTCCTGTCCCTCGGTCCTTCATGTTCCCCTTATCTCTATCTGTGCCGACTTGCCTGCAAATGCTATACGATAATCTGTACCATATCATCACTTGCCTTATCACTTAACAATATCACACCGGACGTTATCTGTTGTTTCATTTCAGCCCATCACGTCAGTGTCCATTTTGGAGTTGCTAAGAACAAACACATTTAGCTAGTGTATTTTGCACAGTGTTTCATCTGAGTGTATGTGTGTTGGTACTGGTAAGTGAAAATTACATTTCTACGTGAAACTACAGTTTGCTTAAGTGTATTTCCGGTTAAAGGGGGCTGAAAGAATTATTCTATCAGGAAAGGCATAAAGAAGGTGCTTAAATTTTGATGGAGTTATGTGTTTATTTGTTAAAGGACATAACTGCATTAAACAAATGCGTTGTGGGAATATAGTAGCCTTACTTTTGTCTGTCCGTCCGATGTTATATTGCCGAGAATACCTACCGGATATCCAGAATATCTGGCATTGCCATTCCACACTAAAGGTTGTTAAATTAATATCACTTGCTTTGCTCTCCGTCCGTAAAATGAACTGGAACGTCATCAAATATCTATAAAAGTCTCAGTTATAAATCTATTTGAATCTCACAAAAATCAATCACAGCCAACTCTATTATATCTCTTTATTAACATAGAAACTCTACTTTCATAAAGGGGAGGAAGGCCTTTCTCTTACAATGGATTAAAATATACAGTGTTGTATATATACATATAAAATAAGAACAAAATATGTGTACGACATATATGTCAATTTCTAGGTTCATGTTTTTGAGAGCAGCCTGATGATGGCCATAACAGGCCGAAACATGTAGCTCAAATCTCTAAATAGAGAGATATAATAGATTTGGCTGTGACAGATTTTTGTGAGATTGAAACATACGCCAGCGTACATGTTGAACATTAAGTCTATTTGAATTATTTATTTGTAGTTTATTTAACGAAGGTGTCAGTGTTTACACCGCGTAGCCTCGAACAATCGGCTGACAGTGCATAATGATTTCAAATAATGAGAGTCTCAGGGCAGCCATCCCCAATAAAGACTATGATGTATCAAAAAGAGCTGGAGAGTGTGGAATATTTCAACTGTTTGTGTAGCGTGATAACAAATGATGCAAGATGTACACGTGAAATTAAATCCAAAATTGTCATGGCAACAGCAGCACTCAACAAGAAGAAGGCTCTTTTAACCAGCAAATTGGACTTAAATATAAGGAAGAAACTCGTGAACTGCTACATTTGGAGTATCGCTTTTTGTGGTGCTGGAATATGGATACTTCAAAAAGCAGATCAGAAATATTTGGAAAGTTTTGAAATGTGGTGCTGTAGAAGGATGGGGAAGATCAGTTGGACCGATCGTGTGAGAAATGAAGAAGTATTACATAGAGGAGAGGAATATCCTACATACAGTAAAAAGAAGGAAGGCTAACTGGATTGGTCATATCTTGCGTAGGAACTGCCTTCTAAAACATGTTATTGAAGGAAAGAAAGAAGGAAGGATAGAAGTTATGGGAAGGCGAGGAAGAAGACGTAAGCAGCTACTGGATGACGTTAAGGAAACGAGAGGATATTGGAAATTCGAAAAGGAAGCACTAGATCGCACTGTGTGGAGAACTTGCTTTGGAAGCGGCTATGGACCTGTCGTAAGACAGACTACGGAATGAATGGATGGATGGATGGATGGATGGATGGATGGATGGATGGATGGATGGATGGATGGATGGATGGATGGATGGATGGACGGATGGATGGATGGACGCAGGAAGTGACTGTAGCCAACTTTACAGCACCTATACAGAATGAGTCAAATCACTGAAAATTTCGTCAGGATTTCGTAACCCCAGATGGAGTTTGAATCACACACCTGCTGAGGCACCACCGTATGAACCAACTTGTTCTGTAAAACCGCACAAAACTGCGTGCACGACGGACAACACGTGAGTCATTACATTCCATAAATGTTACTTGAAACGTGTCCGACATTGTCCTTAGTTTTAAAGCATCATTCTACGTGGAGGGATGCCTTTGTAATGTATTTTATATACAATATCTTTACTGCGACTAACTTTGCTATAGGAACTTTTATTTAACAAAATGATATTTTATTTGCGATAAAGATATCCGAAGACCAATTAGACATGAAAAGTTTCAAATAACACGTTTCGTATCGTATCCTTTCTTGCTTTATGTACACTCTTGCACCACAAATCCTAAGTAATTTCCTTTGGACGTTAGCATCTACACCATAATTCTAATGTGTCAATGTAATTTCTGTTTCACAAAGCAACTCTACAGGTCTGTTATGGCTTATCTCCCAACGTTACACATTTCTTCTCAACAATGATATACAGCAAATCAATAATTAATTAAAATAAGAGACATTGAAGAAACGGACTTCCTAGAAGTGACGGACTATATTAATGGTACAACATTATTATCACGCTCGTCACCATCATCACCATCATCATCATATCATCATCATCATCATCATCATCATCATCATCATCATCATCTCCTCCTTTATGCAGGGTATTCACACTTATATGCCTGAAACAAACCGTGTTTCTAGGGTACACACTGCCGCAGCCATTCTGCGCTTACTGTTAATGGTGCGTATAGCGCTGTCTGCAATATTAAACTGTTTTGTGCTTCTACATTAGCACTTCCCGCAGTGTGTGTGCTGTGCCCAGTACAGCTGTTTTCTGCAGTTCCTTGATATCGTGCTTTCCCGGTACGCTGCTCGAGTATTTTCTGAAGGATTTTGAAATGGTTCCAGTTGCTCCTATTATTACTGGCCGCACCTTTGTTTTTACATTCCACATGCGCTGTATTTCTATTATAAGGTCTTTATATTTTAGAATCTTCTCAGCCTCTTTCTTTACCATATTTCTGTCTCCCGGGATTGGTACGTCAATTAGCATACATGTTCCTTTTTCCATTACCCCGGATTATGATGTCTTTACTACTACTACTACTACTACTACTACTACTAGATACGCTTCGGCGGCTAATGGCATCAGTAGCGACAGTAACGATTTGTTACCAGGTTTCAGGGTATAGGGGTTTTGCCCCAGTACTTTTACCTTCCTTTTTTATGTTACTTACTTACTGCAATATTGTTTTTTTTGTTCTGTTTAGTGTTTTGTGTTTTGTATTTGTGACGCTGTGATTTGTTGGTGTCCTTTGAACTGCATTCAATTAAATTGAATTTTAATTGTTATTAGGGATAGCTGTATATTCAATGTAGTTCTGTTTTAATTAGCGATTTTATGGGTTTTGTACGGATCTCAGAACAAACAGCAACTTTTGCCTTATAAAACATTAAGAGACTGGTTTTTATAACCGAAGTGGAGAGTGTTTACAGCGCGGTACGCATTGAGTCCTTATATAAAACAGATAAGCTTCGTCTTTAAAGGGTTAATTTATCTGTGTCTTTCCACTTTATAGGGGTTTTGCCGCAGTACCTTTATGTCACTTACTTTCTGCAAGATTGGTTTTGTTTTGTCTGTTTAGTGTTTTGTTTTTGTGTATTTGTACTGCTTTGTGTTGTATTTGTGTTCTTGTGTTGGCTTTGTAATTGGCACTTGTGCTGTTAAGCCTGCCGTTAATAAACGCCATTGAATTGAATTGAGTTATTATAACCTGCTAATATCATTTGAGAACAATATTTATAAGTTTTCCTTTAAATTAAATTCTCGCACCCGATACTGGGCACTGAAACTTTAATATCTCTTAATTAACTTTCTTATGCGCCAAAGCTTACGTCTCTGTAAGGTGTAAAAATCTGTCTTAAAGGTTTCTATTTGTGAATAACGTCTCGATAAATCTACAACTCGACTTTGACCCACATTTAATCTTGCCAGGAAGAGTGATAACGTGGACCCCTTTGTTAATTTTCCTTGTTTTACAAAGAACTACATGTTTGCTCTATCATAATATTTGCGTATCTGATTAGTTTAATGGCCGAATCCGGCTGCCGCGTACCCTAATAAGACTAACCTTTAACGTAGAAAAAAGTTTTTAAAAATAACATAACCAACACTTTGATGCTAGGAACTCTGACTTTGATATATGCGTGACATTGGGGTTTCAGAGGGCACATATCAAACCTCCATGGTGACGTTACTGCCATTTAAGCATTTGACCTACCGTAGCACCAAGGCTTCTATCCAGACGTAGGAAAAAACCGGTGTCTGCAGCCGGGAGGTGACAACTTGCTTCGCGTCGGCGTCTGCGCTCCTTACTGCCAATTTAACTTGTGAATTGTTACGGCACTACAGAACGGAGGTTCTGGACCACACGCGGTACACTCCTAAACTCGCTCCCTGTGTATTCCATCCATCTAGGTCCTTGGGTAGCAAACGATTTTCAGCAGACACAGACATGAAGCAAGCTGTAGCTTGGCCCCAGACACTTGACACGGATTTATTCTTCTCCGGGATAAAAACATTGGTGCCGTGATGGGACAAATGATTAAATGCCAATTGTGAGTACGTGGAAGTCTGGTGTGTATCATGTGCTAGCCATGTGCCACTTACGAATCAAAGCTGGACTATGGTTCTTGACACCTAAGGGTTCCTTATGGGACCTTATTTAACGACCCTCTTTTTAAGTGCGTTATTTAATGACGCTGTTTATTGCTAAGACAGTGTAGCCTCGGTCATAGGTGATATTAGTGGAATATTAGTGAGAGGGGAAAACCGAGATTCTGGGAGAAAAACCTTTCCCAGTGCCACTTTGTCCACCACAAACCCGACATGACATGGCTTAGGACTGAACCCGGAGCTCTGCGTTAAGGGCCCAGCGAGCAGTCGCCTGAGCCATGGCACGGCTTCTGAATGCTTGTATTTGTATTTCTAGTTTATTCAACAGCTGTCACTAACTCGGCGTATACAGCATCGGAAATTTTGATGACAGTGAATAACAGATGGCAGTGTGTGTGTGTGTGTGTGTGTGAGAAGCATTCGTGGCTTAATTTAAAGGACTGAAAGGTCTTTCTCAGGATCGTGTCCCGGCCAGTGTTCGAAATACAGTCTTAGTAATATAAGTCAGACATATGGCTTCTTTAACCCTTTAAAGACGAAACCTATCTGTTCTATATAAGGACTCAGTGCGTACCGCGCTGTAAACACTCTCCACTTCGGTTATAAAAACCAGTCTCTTAATGTTTTATAAGGCAAAAGTTGCTGTTTGTTCTGAGATCCGTACAAATCACATAAACGCAATGTGGGCACCACGTAGAATTTTTTAATGTTACACCTTGTGGTACGTAAAGTTACCGCCAGGCTTTAACAGGTTAAGCATCTGCTCGAATCATATGTAAGCTAACTGACATGGCCTATACTTCAGACGCCTTCGGTCATATAAGTATTTAATGTTAGTTACACAAGTGTGTGTGTGTGTGTGTGTGTGTGTGTGTGTGTGTGTGGAGCTCCATCTATAATAATTTCGAAAATTTCTAAAGAAACTGCATAATTGTGTGAACGTACACTTGACTTTCGCATGGCACTAAAACTCATTCATTGACGATACAATATAGGGAGTGTTAGGTGAGATTTGAGGTTATTGCAGCGGTATTGCTGAAGGCTAGAATTTTCTTTGATATAACGGTGTGTCAATGGGCAAATGGTTATCGAATTTTGAAGGTTCGTGGTGCATTCCTCTTCAGGTCCTAGCGGTCCAGTAACTTTCCCTAATATACCCACGGAGCTTACAAGAGAGACAGCACGTCCTCACAAACAAAACATTTTATACTCCATTAGATAAACGCAATAGAGAAGAACGCGTAAAATAAATGTTTCTATACATATCGAAAAACAGATTTCAGGTCTGTGTTTTAATACAAGTTTCTTACATAATTTGACAAACATTATTTGTTGTTTCCAGCCGCCATTCACTCGCACCTATGGGTGATCAGCTGAGTGTACTAATTTAATACGAAAAGTGAGCCGACAGGAAGTGACAAAGTATATATGAAAATCAAACAAAAACCTTGTACATAGACGAAGTGGGAAAACATTTCCAATAAATCTGCAACGCGTTTTCCGATTCATTGATTGCTTAATTTATCAAGTTGTTACAAGCAGTCTACCCCGCTTTCTCTAAAACACGGGTAACCCCCTGTCAGGTTACACGGTGTTGTATACCGCAAGGCCAAAATCCAAATCCGTAGCGCCATAAAAACTTCAAATATAATATTTAAAATACATTTATAGTGCCTACACATGTTAACACGGGAGCCGCGGTGGCGCAGTTGGTTGAGGCACTGCGCTACAAATTGGAAGGTCGTGGGTCGCACTATGGCCCTGGGGTCGACTCAGCCACTAACAGAAATGAGTACCAGGAATATTAGGGAATCCTGAGGGGTAAAAGCTGCCGGTGCGTAGGACTGACAACCTACCGCCTTCATGTGCCGACTGTCTACAAATCTGGGATCCTCAACCTCCTGGAACCCTCAGGGCCTGTCCAGGCCTGTAATGGGACTGCTTTACCTTTTTACACATGTTAACACAAACGGAAGCCTGACAACTCCTTTGGTACACAGACTAGGCTTGGAAATGGATACCCCAAGGAAGCGTCGTTCGATTCCCACCACAGGCAAGAGGAATATCTCTTCACCAAAACGTCCAGATCAGACCTGGTGTCCAACCAGTGTCCAATTCAGTGGGAACAGGGAACTCTTTACCTGGGGGTAAAGCGGTTGGGGCGTAAAGCTGATCACTGACCACACCTAGTGCCGAGGTCAAGTAGGAGTGTCGCCGTAACTGCTCTTCCCCACATTCCTTAATGGCGTGCCGAGGAACGGGGACACTCTTATTTCCAAGGGCAAATTCATGATACCCGGAGATATGCATTGATTGTAACAACTAATCAAACCTGCAAAGATAATTAAAGATAGCTTCTCATAAGGAATCCATTTAATATCGCTTACTTCGCTTTCAAGGTGCTTATTTCAAGCGAATCGTGATAACATTACTATCGACAGAGTTGCGACATTGTTTGGGCATGCACTGAATTAACAATTGACGTGTTGACTGTAAGGCTGACATTCGAACGGCTGATAAACTTGAAAGATTAGATGACAGATAATTAGTTTACTGCCAATCTTTGGGAGGAGGTAAAGCAATCCCATTACACGGACCTGGACAGGCACTTAGTAATCCCGGAGGTTAAGGCTCCAAGGATTTCTAGACAATCGGCACTTGAAGGTGGTAATGTTGACAGTCATACGCACCGGCCGCCTTTACCCCCCAGGAAATATTCCTGGTACTCATTTCTGTTGGAGGCTGAGTCGACCCCAGGGCCATAGTGCGGCCTGAAGGATTGTGTCAATGAAAAATTCCAATTACACCATCGGGAATAAAACCCGCGACCTTCCGGTTTGTAGCGCAGTGCCTTAGCCAACTGCGTCACCGCGTACCCCATGTTCACAAGTGTATTTCGTACCTGGAATGCGATTCCCCCTTCGGCAGGCAGCAGTAGCGCTATATATTGACGACAGGGACTCACCACGATAAGCAGACGTGACCGAAATGCGACTGTACCCCGACTGGGCCCAGACAATGACCTGTCCCACTAATTAACACCTACAGGACTAATCCGAAATGTAATGCGTCGTACCGTGGCCTTCCTAACGTTACGCGTGGTAGTCGGAAGAAGCCGATCTTTCTGGGCAGCATTTGGCGGTCGAATTCCTGCAGCAGTCAATGCTGCGCAGTGGTATGAACATTAACACACGGCACAGGGATATATCACCCTTAGAACGGAGATGTCAGTGCTGACACAGATGCTTTGCAACTAAACACATGATTATCAAGAAACGAAAAAGTACATGTAATTAATCTACATTTTATACACTTTAGCAATATTTTGATCCATAACATTGTATTTTAAAACCGCTGCATGTGACAGTTTTATTCCTTTGTAAGTGACCTCCCTGAGGATGGACTGTAGAGGTCGAAACATGTAGGAGGAGCATCATAGAAAAACAAATGGTTATTTGTGGTTATATATGCATTTTGTTCGATTAAATACTGCATAGATTGGCCGCACGGTGTCAGGCGTGGGTCTGCGGCCTTTCGCTTGCTGCGATTGCGGGTTCGAATTCCACCGGGTGCACTTATATCTGTCTCTTGTGAGTGTTGTGTGTTGTCAGGTAGAGGTCTCTGCGTCGAGCTGATCGCTCGTCCAGAGGGGTCGTACCGAATGTGGTGTGTCTGAGTGTGATCGTGAAGCCTCGATAATGAGGGGGGCCCTGGCCCACTAGGGGCTGTTTCACTATTGGAAAAGAAAAAATATTCGATCCGTTGCACGCAATATGGACAAGGTTAAATGTGAAATATTTAGTTTATATTACACCCTGTTTCGGTCTTACACTTAGCTAAAAATGACACCCCAATGCCTATGCATAGTATTGTCGGGAAGTGCAATTAATATCACTGCATAAACCCCAAACAATAGCGCTTCTATCATACGCCGTATATTTAACTTTAGCGTTATAAGTTGATGTATTAAATATGTAATAATAAATGGATTAAAACGTGTAATAACACGCGTTTATACTACAGACGAAACAGAGCAGCACAGTGGGCAATGTAGGCAGCGAACACTTTGTATACACATTACACGATACGGACTACAACCTTTACTGTGTAGCGCGGTGTACTGTACATGTCTCCGACTTAGTGTCAGAGGTCGCGAGTTCGAAACTCGGCTCCAAGGTCGGATATCCTGCTCAATGTAGTTCGTAAATTTCCTCAGTATCTCGACATATATGTTTGGATACTATTTCAAACTAGGCTTCCTTACATATATTTCAAAGTTCAGTGTTCATCAACAATATATAGACTAATGTAATGATCATTATAATATTCCTATTTGGTAGGACTGGCTACATGTTTCGGCAGAAGATGAATATCGATATCAGACCATCACACAAACCGCAGACAGCAGAGTGTCTCTGTGTAATGTCTTGCGGAAAACGATCCATCTGATTGTGACACGTGACATACAGTGTGTGCGCACTGCACACTATTAACCTTTTAAAGCCTAGCGGTAACTTTACATACCACCAGGTCTAACATTAAAAAATTCTACGTGGTGCCCACATTGCGTTTATGTGTTTTGTACGGATCTCAGAACAAACAGCAACTTTTGCCTTATAAAACATTAAGAGACTGGTTTTTATAACCGAAGTGGAGAGTGTTTACAGCGCGGTACGCACTGAGTCCTTGTATAAAACAGTTACGCTTCGTCTTTAAAGGGGTAAAGTTAAAAGCTAAAATTCACCCTATAACACGCCATGAAGGCATGGGGGGATAGAGGTGTAGCTGTACCCTTCACTTAACGTCGGCGGTAGGGGTGGGGTGGGTGGTCAAGGCCAAGCCCTGCCCGATTTATCCCCAGGGGAAGAGCGTCGGTCCTTATTGTACAGGATCTTGAGTGGGCCTCGGCGCCGGTGTGGACGGGTGCGGAAATCTGTCCCCCACGGGGGTGAAAATCTCAGACCTTCCAGTCCGTAGGGAATCGCTATACCGACTGAGACATCCCCGCTGTAATGCCGTAGGACACTTAAGAGAAAGGAGTTTTTTTCGGAAGAAAGTAAGACAAAAATAGAAATAACGTAAAAACACAATACCTTATTTTGAGTAAAAAAGTGTAAGTATTGGAAATAGCTGATAAATGTGCAGACACTTAAGTAGGACGTAGGACCTTCTGTTAGGCCAAAAAATATGTAAATAAAAGCAGATACTGTCGAATACAAGTCGCCATCTGAACTCGCACAAATACTGAAAGCCAAACCACAAAGGACTCTCTCCTGTAAACCAAGTAATTTTAGGAACAGGATTAGGAAAGTGATAAGTGATGTGAAGTGAAGTGTAGTGAAGTGAAGTGAAGTGAGATGAAGGGAGGTTAATCGTGGTGGGGATGTGAAGGTTACATAAGTGCAGTGAAGCGGAATGAAGGGAAGGTCACGGTGAAATGTGAGTGCATCAGTTCATGCAGTTATGTAATTCATTACTGTGACTGTATGACTGTGCAGTATGCATAATTTTTATTAATATTAATTCATCAACTTTAGGTTAATTGTAATTGTACTTGTATTTGTATTGTATTTGTATGTGTATTGTATTTGTAACTGTATTTGTATTGTAATTATAAGTATTGTGTGCAGTATGTGTCCTTTATTGTCTTTGTAATTTTGAGTGCTGTGCTTTATTTGAGTGTGGTGTGTTATTTTGTGTGACGTGTGTTATTTTGTGTGTTGTGCCTTATTGTAGTACGGCTGCCACCGGGTACAAACCCATTTGCAGTCAAAATAATTATAATAATAATAAAAGGAAGCCGGCCTATAGCTTAACAGCCATAACCAGAACTTCTCCTTATATTTAATTCAAGTATGACACAAAATACAATTCATACTACCAAGGAGATGAGCAAAGAGCATCTTACGTACAAACACTAAATTTCCAAGCAAAATTTCACTTTGGGCTTTATTTTCGTCGCACTGTTGCATAGTAGTACAAAAACCTCGACTGTTTAACATGCAGAAGCCAAGAAGCTGAGACTAAGTTTCTGGAGCGTCACTCCTCGACGGTCGGTTTTGAACTACCTGCTGAATTACGATCCAGCACTTGTCGGCCCTGGGGGACTCGAAATTGGCCACAAAAAGGCGAAATGTAAGAGACAGGATTACACCAGTTTTGGAGAGACAGAAAGCAGCGCGGACGCGAAACCTGAACGACACGGTTTAACCTTTTAAAGACGAAGCGAACCGGTTTGTATAAGGACTCAGTGCGTACCGCGCTGTAAACACTCTCCACTTCGGTTATAAAAACCAATCTCTTAATGTTTTATAAGGCAAAAGTTGCTGTTTGTTCTGAGATCCGTACAGAACACATAAACGCAATGTGTGCACCACGTAGAATTTTTTAATGGTATGTAAAGTTACCGCTAGGCTTTAAAAGGTTAAAACTTTGCCCTCATACAACTATTTGTGAAGTGATATTGCCAGAAAAGACGTAGGGACTGTCTTCACTGTCTCTACCTCAATCTTTAGACAATTCGTGCCCGCTGTGTTCCTATATAATCACAGATGCAGAATAGATCCAGTCGAAACACAATAAAAACATACCGATGCCGAAACGTGTAGAGGTTCCATACATTTTCTTGAACGTACTTAATTAAGTTCATAAATTGTTTGTTGTATTAATAATAACAATACATTTAGTGCACAGATCAGCTACACGTTTCGGCAATGTATGGTCATGATCAGGCTGTCCACAAGATATAAAAGACAAATATACACATAGCTGTACTGGTACTGAGATCTCAGTGCCTTAGGTACGTTGTTATGTAAAATACTATGTATATATATCAAATATGGGTAGCCTTGGGAATAAAAATGGTAAAAATTTTAAATGTGTAGGTTATTAAAAAATTTTTACAGGACTTGAGTAAAAAGTTGCCGTATTAAGGCTAAAACATGTAAAATATGGAAAATGTAGCAAATTCTTGGAAGACAGTAACTGTTTACAGTGTTCCATTGTTTGCTGTTCGAAGAGATTTATTGTTCTCTAGAAGACAATGATGGATTAGATTTGTCGTTCTTTTCACTGGATTTATCCTGCAACTCTGAGTGACTGCTTCTCTTATTTTACGCACCGATGATATTGAGTTTACTTTTCTCAGGTATTGCTGGTGTTGGTTTTGCGATAATGTATTCTGGCCGAGAATTAGAAGGAAGTGACACCTCATATTATGTGACTGAAATCGTAATTACAATTCAAATAGCTGTCAAGTCAAATTCTTGTTTCGATGCAGCGAAGATCAAGTGGCAAATCTCCTGTTTTAGCGAATCCCCTTACCGAGTTGGCTACACTTGCAGTTCATAGTGTGGATATTCAAGAAATTTACTTATCTAAAATTGGGCGATTATTTTCTTATGGTACTCCGGCATTCAGTTACCGCGCGCCTGACTAAAACGTAGTCAAAATCGTTTATAATATCATGAAGCGAGTTTAACCTTTTAAAGCCTAGCGGTAACTTTACGTACCACCAAGTTTAACATTAAAAAATTCTACGTGGTGCCCACATTGCGTTTATGTGTTTTGTACGGATCTCAGAACAAACAGCAACTTTTGCCTTATAAAACATTAAGAGACTGGTTTTTATAACCGAAGTGGAGAGTGTTTACAGCGCGGTACGCACTGAATCCTTATATAAAACAGATACACTTCGTCTTTAAAGGGTTAATAATTCTTGTGGATACAGACGAGAGTCGTTATAACTGAGGACTGTGACATTATTGGAAATTAACTGCCACCACAAAATGTTTGACGCCATACAAAGGTTCGCTAAACCGATGTCGTTATACCCGGGTTCTACTGTATAAGAAACACAGCGCGTTTACAATTACGCAAAGGGCAATACGTGCTAAATGGGTTCAATATTTACACTTCGATAAGAAGCGAAGGCCATTTCGATAATTTCTCCTTTCAAAGTTCCGTACTTTCCCAAAAACCACATTGTCAGCAGAGCACAAAATTACATACAAGAGAGCGATCATTTACTTCACAAGATACGTATATATAAGTTAATTCAAATCACAAATTATTTGCCAATTAATTACCCTAATTTCGAAAATTTATCCACCAGGCATTGCTCGAAGTTTCCTAAAAGGGACCTTAAGAACTAGTGGTCCAAGAAAGAAAAAAAAATGGAGGCCAATTTCACAAAAAGAAGCCAATTCCCATTTCACCAAAGACGCTTAGAGAGCACGTGGAAAAATTACTAATGTTAAGGATCAATTTTTGTAGCAAGAACGATGTGTTTATACAGTTGCAGTGCAATCTACCTTACTCAAAGGGTGCTCTTTTACAAAAAAAAAAAAAGGGTAGTTGTGGAAATGATAAATCAGATGGAAACATATAAAACCAAAGCAAACACATCAAAAGAAGCGACGCTCCCTGATTAGTGCTAATTCCTGTACACACAAAGACTACATGCTTCGACGTTTTGCGCTTAGACTGTAAAACATTGTTATCCGTCTAATTCTGCAACCGTAGCTCAATTTAGAAGCGGCTCTGCTTTGATGGTTTTCCCCTAATAAGAAGTTATTTGAATATTAACTTCTGATAATATTATCTTACTGGTTCTATGCGTGCCTTATATGGTGTGCTGTTCTGAAGACGTCCAGTAGGAGAGATGGAAGGAGCCTGGTAAGGAGGGAGGGTTACTTTGTGCTGGCGCTTTTCTATATATATTTATTTTCTCGTTACGCTGTATATTAGCATAGAGATGTCTCTGTAGATGTCATTTAATATGTACTTAGTAACATCCTCTTCTTAGTCAAAGACAAAATTTCTGCAGTGTCCTTGGTTGTCCTAGGAGAACAGCTACTTTAAAGTAGAGTGCGTCGTGATTTCAGTTGCGGTATTTGTTCACGCAGGTTAAAAGACTCTTACAGAATTTCTATGGGGTAATTGGGGTTAATTAAGCGTAAAATTTTTTTACGCAAGTGCGCCACGAATGCAACCCACGCGTAAAATGTTGCTCATTCTCCGACTTCGCTTTATTTTCTCTAATGTAATCTACGTGCTCTTCATTTCTCGGCTCAAAGTTACGACCAGTTTGTCCTACGTAATCTGTATCAGAATATACATATTACAGTCGATATATCCTGTTTTTATACGGGTCCGTGTTTTATTTATTGTGTCACTGGTTCTTCTGACACATTTGTCGCTATGGCAGCTCTGTTGACGGATATTCAAATCCTCTTGTATGTAGCGCGTCATAAACTGGCTAAAGGCTTTTAGAAAGTTTTTAATGACTTTTTTTTTTGGAAGGCTTGACCCCGAAGCGGAAGGCTTTACTCCCCTTCGAAACGGTGATAATTATTTACCCTCGACTCGGCGTAATAACCTCAAAGACTAGAATCTTCGATGTGATTTCGATGTCTTTCTTGTTCTAAAGTAATTTCAAGATCTGTGTTCCTTAATGAATTCGTACTTTCTCAAGTTTTTTTTATTTAAATGTAAAAGGGGTACGTCTGTGTCCTCGTCATCTGTCACATTTTAAGAATTATAATAACAACAGATATTTCATGCTATTTCCCCAAAATATAAAATATCTTAAAAATTCATGACCACCAAGCTGTAATATTATTCCATATCAAAGAAAGAAATTAAGAAAAATTAGAAGTTATTTTATATAACAATACCTACCCCGCTATAAAGACTTACATAAAGAAAGAAAGAAATTTAAAAATGAACTCTTGTGGTGTAACACAAGAGGGTGGAATTTAACATTAAAATCCTTAAGACCTTCATAAAATTAAAAACAATTAGCATGAAAGATAAGATGAGAGAGATAAATTACTATCATTTCAACTGAATAACGAAGGCAGATTTCTTGATACACTGTGTTACCTGAAGTTTCGATAAAACTTCCATTGTGTAACATGAAGGTGGTTTAAATACAAGCAGCAAAAACACGCTTTTGGAGAGTTTTAAAGAGAATGAAAAATCAAAGTATGGTGGAAATTAGGTGCGGAAACAGACTTCGGAATTTTTCACAGACCAAAATTCCAAGGCTGCTGAGTCATTTATTTCGTGTAGGTTTGATGACTCTATCGGCGCAAAATTTTTTGCGTCATGTGGCAACATGATACACACTGCATCAAACAGAAGTGGTTGTAGCCTCACTGAAGCCACTAACCGAGCACCTGCTGAGGGGATTTTAGGAAAATCACTGAAGGTGAATACAATCAGGTTAGTTTGTTCTAGAACGAAGTTTCGACTGGCGTCCTTGCAAGTTGCTCTACAGGCTGGACCACAACGCGATTACACTACGTACAGAATACAGAAGGTTGATTACAGTACGTAAGGAATGTGGAATATTGGTTACAGTGCGTACAAAGCACGGAATATTGTCTACAATACGTAGATAATATGGAATATTGGCTACAATGCATACAAAACACGGAATATTGGCTGCAATACGTAGATAATACGGAATATTGGCTACAATGCATACAAAACACGAAATATTAGTTGCAGTGCATACAAAACTCGGAATATTGGCGACAATACGTAGATAATACGGAATATTGGCTACAATGCATACAAAACACGAAATATTAGTTGCAGTGCATACAAAACTCGGAATATTGGCTACAATACGTAGATAATACGCAATATTTGCTACAATGCATACAAAACACGAAATATTAGTTGAAGTGCATACAAAACACGGAATATTTGCTACAATACGTAGATAACACGGAATATTGGCTACAATGCATACAAAACACGGAATATTTGCTACAATACGTAGATAACACGGAATATTGGCTACAATGCATACAAAACACGGAATATTGGCTACAATACGTAGATAATACGGAATATTGGCTACAATGCATACAAAACACGGAATATTAGTTGCAGTGCATACAAAACTCGGAATATTGGCTACAATACGTAGATAATACGCAATATTTGCTACAATGCATACAAAACACGAAATATTAGTTGAAGTGCATACAAAACACGGAATATTTGCTACAATACGTAGATAACACGGAATATTGGCTACAATGCATACAAAACACGGAATATTGGCTACAATACGTAGATAATACGGAATATTGGCTACAATGCATACAAAACAGGAAATATTAGTTGCAGTGCATACAAAACACGGAATACTGGCTGCAGTACGTACAGAACATGAAATCTGTAGAAATCCCAAAAGACATGTCTGATTTAAACGAAAGGGAAGAAGGTGCAGGGAGATGAAAGAAGCGATGAGAACCCTGAGCAGGCAGTCGTGTGCCTGAAAAATCATAAACAGTAGGCCTAGTCTTTGTGTAGCATTAGAAGAGAAAACACGAAGATCATGGGAGGTGAATTTGGCATTATGTAAAAAGACAGACGTTAGCCGCACATTTAATACTGTTAGCGGATTAAATTAATTCAGTCCAGTTCAGTAGAATGAAGTCCGACTCCCTCATGCACACCCACAAACACACACACACACACACACACACACACACACACACACACACACACACACACACACACACACACACACAGAATTCTCTGTAATTGTCTCATACTGCGTGAAGTCGAGTCCAAGAAACTGTTCGTCTTGGCAGAATCTTGGATCAGAGTGGATTTCACTCGCACAGAGTTATGGGAAGGCAAGTGCGAAGCTCATTCTGTGCAAAGGCGCAGTGCAGGTGTCTGTTAGCAGGAAATGAAGAGTATTCGTGGAAGCTTTGTTTTGCAGACCCTCGGCTGCATGATATAAAATATCTTACACGTTTTGAAGCGTTGTATGCGACGGCAGTTCGTTGAGGCACTGCGCTAAAAGCCAGAAGAATGTGGGCTCAATTCCCGATTGGAATTTTTCATTGATTTAATTCTTCCGGCCACACAATAGCGCTGGAGTCGACTCAGCCTCTAACAGAAATGGCACCAAGGTTATCTCCTGTGGGGAGGGGGGGGGGGGGGCAAAGGCCCCCGCGGCGTAGGGATGGTAATTGTTTAGAGATTTTGGGATCCCCAACCTCCTGGAGCCCTAACAGCCTGTCCAGGCCTGTAACGGGAAAGATTAATACCTTAATACTTTTTGAAGGGTACATACACGTGTATAGTATGGTAGGCTTCTTTTTGGGACGATGCAGAAAACTGCACCATGGGAAGCGTAATATGGAATTGCCGTGTGAAATATATAAATGAGGAGGCTAAGGCCAGAAATTTGGCTGTCATGCTGTCGTAGTAGTAGTAGTGGTAGTAGTAGTGGTGGTAGTAGTATTAGTAGTAGTAGGAGCAATAATAATAGTAAATCCTGGTGGCGGTAACAGTAAGTAGTTGTAATAGTAGTGGTAAGTAGTAGTAGTACGTGGCAGTAATACTTATAGTAGTAATTAGTAGTAGTAGCGGTGGTGGTGGTAGTAGTAAGTCGTAGTGGTTGCAACAGTAAATAGTAGTAGTAGTAGTAGAAGTAGTAGCAGCAGCAGTAGTACCAGAAGTAGTACATGATTAATGTAACAAAATCAAACCGGGCATGGTTAGGATAGATGAAAAGCATCTAGGTCACAAAGTTTTGGTCGGTGAAACTAAAGTGCAAACTTTAGAGAAACAGAAGTAAATTCGGCGGTGTGATTGAAATAGATCTTAACATTTTAGATCTTAACATCTTAGCGGTAACTTTACGTACCGCCAGGTTTAACATTAAAAAATTCTACATGGTGCCCACATTGCGTTTATGTGTTTTGTACGAATCTGAGAACAAACAGCAACTTTTGCCTTATAAAACATTAAGAGATTGGTTTTTATAACCGAAGTGGAGAGTGTTTACAGCGCGGTACGCACTGAGTCCTTATATAAAGCAGATACGCTTCGTCTTTAAAGTGTTAAAGAAGTGCGTTACCGGGATGTGTAACGAATTAATGTTGCTCAGTTAGGGACCGGTGAAGGGCTATTACGAACAGAGTACTGAATTATGAGGTTCCGTTAAAAAAGGAGAATTCTTTTAAACTTCCGAATTGATATCAAATTTTCAAGAAAGCGTCTGCTTCACAAAATTAATTATTTATTAGATACAATATAGTTGTGTGAGTTACAGTAGGATACGGTTATTTTTAAGTGGATTTTAACGCATGTGAATTTGAATTGAGCCCCAAAAATGATTTAATTCTTAGTTAGGGGACCGCTTGGAAAGAGATCACGTGGAATATACGGGAGTCGGTGTGATAACTTTAAGTTAGATTCTGGGGAAACTGGTTATGACGTAAATGGGTCTGGATAAAGTTTGTATGCAGTAGCGGACTTTTGTGCCAGCGGTGTTAATGTTTCCGGTTATATGATCGCGGTAGTGCAAGCGAAACTGTAATATCATTTAAAGCAGGGATTTCCAAATCCAGGGTCACTCTAACATTCTGATGGATCGTGGACTCACATTCATTCCGCAGTCTGCATTACGACAGGTCCACAGCCTCTTCCAAAGCGAGTTCCCCACACAGTGCGATCTAGTGCTTCCTCTTTCAACTACCAGTATCTTCTATTTTCCTTACTGTCATCCAGTAGCTGCTTACGTCTTCTTCTTCGTTTCCCGTCACTTTTATCCCTCCCTCTATCTTTCCTTCAATAACATGCTTTAGAAGGCAGTTTCTACGCAAGATGCGACCAATCCAGTTAGCCTTACTTCTTTCTTATTGTACGTAGGATATTCCTCTCCTCCTTGACTCTATGTAATACTTCTTCATTTCTCACACGATCGGTCCAACTGATCTTCTCCAGCCTTCTCCAGCACCACATTTCAAAACTTTGTTAGTTTATTCCTCAAATGTAATTCCAATTTGCTGGTAAAAAGTCTTCTTCTTGTGGAAAGCTGCTTTTACCATGTACCCCCCCCTCCAAATACTAAAATTTTAAATGTATTCAGGAAAAATAAAATTAGAAATTGAGCAGTTGTAAGTAAGTATCACATCACACACCTTTTTATATGTTGTTATAAGCTTGCGACGTTTTGCCAAGAGTACTCTGCAGATATTATCAAAGTTTTCGTGAAAATTTCCGCGTGATTTACGATTTAGA
>BLKM01000821.1:915169-949706 GCA_013340265.1 Coptotermes formosanus
CTACGTACGTACGTACGTTATGTCACATCTTACACAATAACTTTATTTCCGCAACAAACGAATATTAACGTTTGAGGTTTAAGAAAATTTGCAAAAAAATGAGTGTAAATTGTTCTATGTAAGATACTAGGAGGCTGTAGCCCCTGGAACTTAGAATACCGTGAAATATGCTTCAAATGAACGTTTCTGTTGCTGCAGAGTCTGATGAACCAACGATAGAAACTTTCACCACTGGATCTCAGACAAGTTTGGGATTAGACAAGGAGCATAGTGGTAACAAATGGTACCTTGCAGTGAACAAGACTCAAGATTATGAAAATCCGAACCAGAGATACTACAGATTTAATGTAGCAGCAGGAACACAAAAGCATGACGTTGCGCTCTCCATAATAAATGTGGATGATGAAAGTCCATACTTCAATTTGCCGGACTCTGCATCGTGTCAAATCAAGGTAAGCAACGCCCTTAAGCTACATTCCTTACACACCTACCGATCCTCCTTAATTCACAGTAGTAATCAAAACGTCAATGAATGTTACAAATTTCTCGATGTGTTAAATACAGAATTTTGTTTAGAAATCTCCTTTCCAAATAAGTTATTCACTGTTGGGGCTGAAAAAATGTGAAGGCTGGGTGCATGCTAATTACCTTTCCAGGAGCAAAATTGCGTTCAAAATGTAATTATGCAAAGTACGTAACTGTAGACAAGATGTACTACGCCCTTGTCATCGTCTATTAGTAATAAATCAAGATTCTGAAAATTACGCATTAAATGTTAATAGTCCACAGCTAACCACAACATTGTTACTAAGTATCTCAATCACACATGCAATAACATGATGTATATTAACCTTTTAAAGCCTAGCGGTGACTTTACATACGACCAGGTTTAACATTAAAAAATTCTACGTGGTGCCCACATTGCGTTTATGTGTTTTGTACGGATCTCAGAACAAACAGCAACTTTTGCCTTATAAAACATTAAGAGATCGGTTTTTATAACCGAAGTGGCGAGTGTTTACAGCGCGGTATGCACTGAGTCCTTATATAAAACAGATACGCTTCGTCTTTAAAGGGTTAATATCATCACAAGCAGCGACGACTATGACATGTTTTATAGCGATGTATGTAACTGGCTTTATTAAGTTTTAGATTTGGTATTGCTCCCTGAGGAGGCGGTCGACTGCCGAAACATGTAGCAGAGAAGGTTATCATTATGCATATTTTGTAGGTGCAAATGTTTGGTTTTATAATAAGAAACACACCATATCGCATAGAACGTACAACTTCAACCCTGTAAAGACGAAGCATATCTGTTTTATATAAGGACTCAGTGCGTACCGCGCTGTAAACACTCTCCACTTCGGTTATAAAAACCAATCTCTTAATGTTTTATAAGGCAAAAGTTGCTGTTTGTTCTGAGATCCGTACAAAACACATAAACGCGATGTGGGCACCACGTAGAATTCTTTAATGTTAAACCTGGTGGTACGTAAAGTTACCGCTAGGCTTTAAAAGGTTAATGTACTTCGTAACAAGTTCTTAGGACAACAGTATGGAGCCCCAGAAACTGTAATGAATATTTGTGTGCATGGCTTTACCGAGTAGTATAGAAAGGCAGTATATCGCTATTACCGATATCACCACGCCTGTCTCCAAAACAAAATGACGAATATCACCACTTCCAAACCCAATCATCGGGGTCAGACCACCACTGCAAGTTTTTGTAAATTTCACAAATTTATTTTCTGATAATGAATTATGTAGCGTGAAGAATGATATTGGCGGAGCATGTAGCACATATGGGGGAAAAGACAGGAGCACAAAGGATTTTGGTGGACAGACCTGAGGGAAGAGGACCACTTGGGAGACACAGACATAGATGGGAGGATAATATTAAAACGGATCTTCAAGAAGTGGGATGGGGGAATGGACTGGATTAAGCTGGCTCAGGATAGGGACAGGTGGCTGGCTCTTGTGAATGCGGTAATGAACCTCCGGTTTCCATAAAATGCGGGGAATTTCTTGACTAGCTTAGAAACTGTTAGCTTCTCAAGAAGGACTCTGTTCCATACAGTTAGTTAGTTAGTTAGTTAGTTAGTTAGTTAGTCAGAAAGTTAGTGAAAATCAATGATGAGATGGAAGTAAGAAGTTAATACAGAAAATAAAGGAAGACTTTCTTTAATTTATAAAAAAGTTTGTATTTATCACACGCGTTTCTGGATTTTTATGCAACCGTGTAGGAAAGAAATATTAAGAATGCATTTACGAGAAAATAAGTATAAAGGAGGTCTACTGGTAGAGAAAATTTTCAACTACATTTCAATTACACAGCGCTCTGACTACTGTAGCTTACAGTTAGAGTCCTGAGCCGCGTCCGTGTTATGGTAATCTGAAATAACACCGCGCCTCGGAAACTGTAGGTTTTGATTATCAGATGCTGTGGTGGGGAAGCAGCTGCTGATTTTGGTCTGATAGACTTGTTTTCAGTCACTGGGCGTAAAATGAATGAGTGTCGTACATTTTATTACCGTCACACTTGTAGTTGCTCACAAAAAGTCGTCTCGGTCTCTGAGTATTAGAATGTCTAATTATACGGCTTGCAAGTGTCGATTGATTTAACCTTTTAAAGCCTAGCGGTAACTTTACGTACCACCAGGTTTAACATTAAAAAATTCTACGTGGTGCCCACATTGCGTTTATGTGTTTTGTACGGATCTCAGAACAAACAACAACGTTTGCCTTATAAAACATTAAGAGATTGGTGTTTATAACCGAAGTGGAGAGTGTTTACAGCGCGGTACGCACTGAGTCCTTATATAAAACAGATACGCTTCGTCTTTAAAGGGTTAACTGTGTTGTAAATCAACGCAGTTGAATTTACATAAATCGATAGACAAATCCATGAGTTTTGCCATTAAAATACCAATGAATGTTTTATATTAACATTTCAGGAAACACTTACTGGAAACAGCTCATGTCACCTCCTGGTGTACGACCCTGACGCCATAATGGACAATATGACATACACGGTACTGGAGGCGGTAAGTTGGACCACAGATATACATCTATGTAACTGCAGCGTACTTCGTTCTTTTAGCCACCAGATTAACAGAAGCGCCAACAGCGACCTTCGAATATACGCAGTCTTTTAAAGGCGCCTCCCTGACATAAGTAAATACAAAAAATTCAGACATTATGTTTCCTAAAGCCATAAAAATGAAGCTGTGTCAGTTTACCACATAGGACGAGCGAAACCGTTTCCCTCTGTTGCGTGAAGATGTATTTTATGTACTGAAATAACCAGCGTCTTCTTTTTCAATATTTTTAAATTTTTTATTATCAACTAACAAATGCACTTCATTTGTCACAAATTCACAATAATAGTGTATATTCAAAAAACACACTACACCCCTATATTTTTCAGACTTTGTTTTTCCAAAATCAGGGAGCACATTAAAGCGATAGATTTGTGTTGCCCGTTGAGCAAAAACGAATTTCGTATTTTCCACTACTTGCTCCCTGATGATGGACCAACGAGGTCCGAAACCGGTAGAAGTATAATGTGCTTTTAGATATATCATTTTGAATCCGTGACAATTCAGGTGCCTTTGTTTGTTGATATTAAAAATCGAATATAATTGCATGGACTGGAAAATTTAATCTTTTTCTATTTAATGTGTTCCATGTCCGTGCACTATATTATACAAAAACACTAATCGCCAAGAAATGCGGAAAGACAGTTTTATCATCAATCATAACACACTCCTACATGTTTCGACCCTGCTTGGTCATCTTCAGGGGGAAATTTTTGTCATCGTTACACTAAGGTTGCACTTTATAGTTGAGTGAGAATGTGCTTTTGACTGTGTACTGGAGGCGTGAACTCTCTGCGATCCCGGCCTGCACTGCACTGCACTGCAGAGAGTGCAACCTTAGTGTAAAGATAAAAAAATGTTCTCCCTGAAGATGACCCAGCAGGGTCGAAACATGTAGCAGTGTGTTACGAGTGATGATAAAACTCTCTTTGTGCATTTCTACGTGATTAGTGTTTTTCTTTTTCTATGTATGTTTTACAACCTATCTTGGTAGTAGACATAAGTGGGAACTTAAGTTATTTATAGACTCTTTTATGATAAAACCTTAATTGTTATATGCACATATGGGCCACTATTGTTCATTACAAGAACCTAGATATTCACGTAGGTGAGTGTGCAAACAGCGGTTGTGTTATGATGCCCTTGGCCACATATGTAAATGCTATAAGAATTGTACAATAATTTAGGCCGTTAAGTACACTACTTACTGTTCTTTTTACACGTGAATCTCGCAACCAGTCTGCAATAATTGTTGTGTGGCCTTTTGCCAAAAATTTACCGACGATCTTGACACAGAATTTTCACAAAAATCGTGCCTTCAGCTGTAATGTAAAATCAAGAGGCGAAGTCGAACAGATATTTGACACGCCAAAAACATTTAAGACGGCTTCAATTCACATCTCCATGCAGATTATGAGACGTATTTATGTAAAATTTATTTGTGTGTGCACTTGAGAATTTACAGCAGTTCAGGAACAAACTCGTCCTGCTGACTGTCGCATATTTGTGAGTGCACTTGCGAATTTACAGCAGTTCAGGAACAAACTCGTCCTGCTGACTGTCACATATTTGTGAGTGCACTTGCGAATTTACAGCAGTTCAGGAACAAACTCGTCCTGCTGACTGTCGCATATTTGTGAGTGCACTTGCGAATTTACAACAGTTCAGGAACAAACTCGCTCTGCTGACTGTTGCATATTTGTGAGTGCACTTGCGAATTTACAACAGTTCAGGAACAAACTCGCTCTGCTGACTGTCGCATATTTGTGAGTGCACTTGCGAATTTACAGCAGTTCAGGAACAAACTCGTCCTGCTTATTGTCGCATATTTGTGACTGCACTTGCAAATTTACAGCAGTTCAGGAACAAACTCGCTCTGCTGACTGTCGCATATTTGTGAGTGCACTTGCGAATTTACAGCAGTTCAGGAACAAAGTCGCCCTGCTGACTGTCGCATATTTGCAGGTGTAATACTATTGGTCGCTTTGGGAGTACTGTAAAATAAAAAGCCATTTGTTGTACATGATTGTGAAATGTCTTTCCTCATTTTAGATATTTGCAGAATTTTATGGCTATCAGTAGCTTCTTCAGCGATAAGATTCACATCACAATTTTTTTCTGCGCGTATATTCTATTCATGTAATATGTACAAATAATTACAGACAAATTTTCTCAAGATCTTTCTTGCAGTAAGGCTGTGTTAATGAGTTTATCTGAATTAGCTGTAACATTACCGCCTAAAATGCACGAATTTCATTGTCTTTCATTACAACAAACATAAAAAATCTACCATTTTCCATAAAAATTTTTCATTCTGAGGTGTTACATTGTTTAAATTAGGAGTGGCTTCTGCAAAATTATACACGACAAGTAATATTCATCTCACCTTTGTCTTTGCACTTAGAGAGCGAATAAAAATTTAACACCTTTATTTTTAAATCTATATTTAAGTTCAATCAATTTTTCTCCACTAAAAACACATTTACATACCACTCTGTTCCCAAATTGGGTCCGGAAAAATAAATTAATTCGCCATCAAAGTTTCAAATACAACGTAAAATACTCGTATATATGAGTAGTTAATTCAGATACGCAAAACTTTATATACTAATAATAAACTGGTAAATATTACACCAATAATTACGTACGTTTGTATTCTAAATGGCTCAAATGGATCAATATAAATGGTTACTTTTTATTTCAGGGGAAAGAATCAGAAAATATTTCATTAGCAGATGTTGATGCGGAGTTGTGTACCGCTGCAGACGCAGAAAGCTGCATTACTGTGGCACTGAACATTATCAGAGAAATTGAATTTATCGACCAGCCAGTTCACTCATTACTTCTTACAGTGCAGGTAAGAAATAATAACTATACTTATGCTAGAAAACTAATGAAGAGTCATTTTTCGAGTGCGTAGTTTAAAACTTTGTACGGAAGTTTCACAGAATGATTGTTCCCTCAGCCAACACCTGACTGGGACACTGTGCGTTGTGTGTCACACGTTACACCCACTGTACACGTTAAATCCTTCCGAAAAAGAATTAATGTGAAACACAACATTTACAGACCAGGGAACCATACGTACTGAAGTTTCCTCGTAGGCACTTCAAATTTATATCATGAACGACGTCATTACACTGACCGACTAAATTTTCCTTCCTTTTAATAGAATTATAAATAACCCAAACGGGTATCTCAAAAAAACCAGCGCATGAAAAGATAAAAATGCAAGCAGCGAACATTGACGGAAAAATTTGATACGCTACTTGTTAATTTGTACATTACATTACATTACACTGTTTGTTCAGACTTACATATTAAAGAAACGTGACATTCATTATTTATATTTTCCACAAAGGCCTACATCTATAAAAATATTATTACATGAAGTTATTAAATTGCCTATATGGTGCGTCTTGTACTGTTCTTCCAAATGAACCACAGTATTTCAGCAAAGTGACCGTCATGCCTGGTAGACCACAGGTGAATTGCCGGTAGGGACAAGAGGGTTCAGTACTGTTATATCTACCAACGCCGTCACTTGATAAAGTTATGCAAGGTCAGCAGCAGATACTTGAAACATGAGTACAGAGCACTGGCGTAAGGATACTGACAGAAGAAAACCGAAGTATTCGGAGGAAAACCTGTCCGAATGTCACTGCATCCACCACAAATACCATAGTGACTGTCCGGGGCTCGAAACATGGTCTCCGCAATGAAAGACCGGCGACTGCATGCCAGAATTATGTGATGGTGTAAACAGGGACAGACATTTCTCTCAATGCTGCTGCCTTTTGAAATATGGCTGTATTTAATTTGGTACAAGTAATCACGTTCCATCTGCGGGGTGTTCTTCCCTGAAAATGGAGGCAAGACGTAGGTACATATCTGTCAATTTCCTTGTGAATGACGTCACATTTCACTGACGTGAGAATCTGCTATCTCAGAAATATTCTTGTCGCTTCAACGTCCAAGCCGATAGCGTACTACATCCAAAATGCTATCCAGTGGATACAGAAGTAAATCGGAAGGATGCTGAAGCTGAATGTCATATCGGTTAAATCGAGATGTTAAGATTGTGTGACGTTAAAACATTAACCTGCTTTTAATTGTGGAGTGAATTTGGGTCAGAATTTGACTTTTGTTGTTACTGACATAATGAGTACTACATCTTAAAATTATTTTCGCCTGTTAACTTTATCGTTTACAGGACAACGCAAATCACACTGGGAATATATCCTACATAGTGCAAGTAATAGCAGAGAATAAGGAAACACCTCATATCACACCACAACACCTCACAATTGAAATTGATGAAGAAACCCCAGGAATCATAGATATCAATACGAATATAACAGTTTCAGACAGAGACGCGGTGAGTATGAGCTGCTAACGCTTCACACTTTAACCCTTTAAAGGCGAAGCGTATCTGTTTTATATAAGGACTCAGTGCGTACCGCGCTGTAAACACTCTCCACTTCGGTTATAAAAACCGGTCTCTTAATGTTTTATAAGGCAAAAGTTGCTGTTTGTTCTGAGATCCGTACAAAACACATAAACGCAATGTGGGCAGAACGTAGAATTTTTTAATGTTAAACCTGGTCGTATGTAAAGTTACCGCTAGGCTTTAAAAGGATAATGACGAAACTAGATTTTTCTGATTTAAACATTCAGTTCGCAGCGCAAAGTAAACGTATTCTGTCTCAGTAATAAAATCCGATTAGTTAATTTCGTGTAGGGAAAAAATCGCTGTTTGTTCTCAGAACTGCACAGAACACATAAACACAATGTGGGCAGAAGGTAGAATTTGTGAATATTAAACCTGGCGGTACATGAAGTAAACATTAGGCTTTAAAATATTAAGCAAAGTTCATCTTTTCGGATATGCTTTACAAACATACTAAATCCACAGAGCAGACAACTGCTGCCTAATAAAGTGATCAGGAAATTCCCCATTTTTTAGGAACACAGATATTCGTTACGCTTTATATTGTTCACACAGTGCACTGTCAATAAGCAACTTATAAAACTCAGGCCAACAATATGCACAATATTCTTCTTTAGATATTTATATTATAAAATCACATTCAACATTCCTATATATTTCGATCCGCAAGGGTTAATCATCAGGGAACCAAACCAAGAAATACCGTATAAAACAAAATCAGTCACTTTTATATACAGTTGACATGGTGCAAAAAAGCCAGACAGTTAAAATGTCGACAGTTCTTTCCCTAATATTATATAATTGTACTGGACCTTGGTATGCAGTAAAGCGGAGGCAGCCTACGTAATTAAGGAAAGTTAACACTGTATTGTACTGTACTGTACTGTACTGTACTGTGCTGTACTGTACTGTACTGCACTGTACTCTAATGTGCTGTGCTGTAATGTACTGTAATGTATTGTACTGTAATGTGCTGTAATGTACTGTATTGTGCTGTGCTGTGCTGTGCTGTACTGCACTGTACTGTACTGTACCGTACTGTACTGTACTGTATTGTATTGTGCTGTGCTGTGCTGTGTTGTAATGCACTATACTGTACTGTGCTGTACTGTACTGTACTGTAATGTGTTGTGCTGTATTGTATTGTGTTGTGCTCTGCTGTGCTGTGCTTTACTGCACTGTACTGTACCGTACCGTAACGTACTGTACTGTAATGTACTGTACTGTACTGTACTGTACTGTATTGTACTGTGCTGTGCTGTGCTGTGCTGTGCTGTACTGTGCTGTGCTGTATTGTGCTGTGCTGTGCTGTGCTGTGCTGTACTGTACTGCACGGTACTGTACTGTACTGTACTGTATTGTACTGTATTGTATTGTACTGCACTGTACTGTATTGTACTGAGCTGTACTGTACTGTACTGTACTGTACTGTACTGTGCTGCACTGTACTGTACTGTACTGTGCTGTGCTGTACTGTATTGTGCTGTGCTGTGCTGTGTTGTAATGCACTGTACTGTACCGTACTGTACTGTACTGTACTGTACTGTAATGTACTGTAATGTACTGTACTGTGCTGCACTGTACTGTACTGTGCTGTACTGTACTGTATTGTACTGTGCTGTGCTGTACTGTACTGTACTGTACTGTACTGTGCTGTGCTCTGCTGTGCTGTGCTTTACTGCACTGTACTGTACCGTACCGTACCGTATTGTCCTGTACTGTACTGTACTGTACTGAACTGTATTGTACTGTACTGTACTGTACTGTGCTGTGCTGTGTTGTACTGTACTGTACTGTACTGTACTGTACTGTACTGTACTCTTCTGTACTGTGCTGTGCTGTGCTGTACTATATTGTGCTATGCTGTGCTGTATTGCACTGTATTCTACCGTACTGTATTGTACTGAACTGCACTGTACTGTACTGTGCTGTACCGTACTGTACTGTACTGTACTGCACTGTACCGTACTGTACTGTACTGTAATGTACTGTACTGTGCTGTGCTGTGCTGTACTGTACTGTACTGTATTGTAATGTGCTGTGATGTACTGTACTGTACTGTGTTGTACTGTACTGTACTGTGCTGTATTGTATTGTGCTGTGCTGTACCGTACTGTACTGTACACTACTGTACTGTGCTGTACTGTAATGTACTGTACTGTACTGTGCTGTACTGTAATGTACTGTATTGTACTGTACTGTACTGTACTGTACTGTACTGTACTGTACTGTACTGTACTGTAGTGTACTGTACTGTATTGTGCTGTGCTGTACTGTACTGTACTGTACTGTGCTATACTGTATTGTGCTGTGCTGTGCTGTGCTGTGTTGTACTGCACTGTAATGTACCGTACTGTACTGTAATGTAGTGTAATGTAGTGTACTGTAATGTAGTGAAATGTGCTGTACTGTACTGTGCTGTACTGTACTGTACTGTACAGTACTGTGCTGTGCTGTACTATATTGTGCTGTGCTGTACTGCACTGCACTGTACTGTACTGTACCGTACCTTACCGTACTTTACTGTACTGTACTGTACTGTACTGTGCTGTGCTGTACTGTACTGAACTGTACTGTAATCTACTGTGCTGTGCTGTGCTGTGCTGTACTGTACTGTACTGTACTGTATTGTACTGTAATGTACTGTGCTGTGCTGTAATGTACTATACTGTACTGTGCTGTGTTGTGCTGTACTGTACTGTACTGTACTTGACTCTACTGTACTGTACTGTACTGTACTGTACTGTACTGTACTGTACTGTACTGTACTGTACTGTACTGTACTGTACTGTATTGTGCTGTAATGCACTGTAATGTACTGTACTGTACTGTATTGTACTGTATTGTACTGTACTGTGCTGTGCTGTGCTGTGCTGTGCTGTGCTGTGCCGTGTTATGCTGTGCTGCGCTGTGCTGCACTGTACTGAACTGTACTGTACTGTACTGTACTGTATTGTACTGAACTGTACTGTACTGTACTGTACTGTACTGTACTGTACCGTACCGTACTGTATTGTATTGTATTGTACTGTACTGTACTGTACTGTACTGTACTGTACTGTACTGTACTGTACTGTACTGTACTGTACTATACTGTACTGTACTGTACTGTACTGTACTGTACTGTACTGTACTGTAATGTGCTATGCTGTACTGTACTGTACTGTATTGTACTGTACTGTATTGTGCTGTGCTTTGCTGTGCTGTACTGCTCTGTACTGTACCGTACCGTACTGTACTGTACTGTACTGTATTCTGCTGTGCTGTGCTGTGTTGTAATGCACTGTACTGTACTGTGCTGTACTGCACTGTACTGTACTGTACTGTGCTGTGCTGTACTCTATTGTATTGTGCTCTGCTGTGCTGTGTTTTACTGCACTGTACTGTACCGTAACGTACCGTACCGTACTGTACTGTACTGTACTGTACTGTACAGTACTGTACTGTACTGTACTGTACTGTACTCTGCTGTGCTGTGCTGTGCTTTATTGTGCTATGCTGTGCTGTGCTGTGCTGTACTGCACTGTACTGTACTGTAATGTACTGTACAGTACTGTATTGTATTGTACTGCACTGTACTGTATTGTACTGAGCTGTATTGTACTGTACTGTACTTTGCTGTACTGTACTGTACTGTGTTGTGCTGTACTGTATTGTGCTGTGCTGTGCTGTGCTGTAATGCACTGTACTGTACCGTACTGTACTGTAATGTACTGTATTGTAATGTACTGTACTGTACTGTAATGTACTTTACTGTGCTGTGCTGTACTGTACTGTAATGTACTGTACTGTGCTGTACTGTACTGTACCGTACTGTGATGTGCTCTGCTGTGCTGTGCTTTACTGCACTGTACAGTACGTACCGTACCGTACCGTATTGTACTGTAATGTACTGAACTGTACTGTACTGAACTGAACTGTACTCTACTGTACTGTACTGTACTGTAATGTGCTGTACTGTACTGTACTGTGATGTGCTGTATTGTACTGTACTGTACTCCTCTGTATTGTGCTGTGCTGTACTGTATCTTGCTGTGCTGTGCTGTACTGCACTGTACTCTACCGTACTGTACTGTACTGCACTGTACTGTACTGAGCTGTACCGTACTGTACTGTACTGTGCTGTACTGTACCGTACTGTAATATACTATACTGTACTCTACTGTACTGTACTGTACTCTACTGTGCTGTGTTGTGCTGTGCTCTACTGTATTGTACTGGACTGTATTCTAATGTACTGTGCAGTGCTGTACTGTATTGTACTGTACTGTACTGTGCTGTGCTGTGCTGTACTGTACTGCACTGTACTGTACTGTACTGTATTGTACTGTACTCTACTCTACTCTACTGTACTGTACCATACTGTGCTGTGCTGTGCTGTACTGTACTGTACTGTACTGTACTGTACTGTACTGTACTGTACTGTACTGTGCTGTACTGTATTGTGCTGTGCTGTGCTGTGCTGTAGTGTGCTGTGCTGTACTCCATTGTGCTGTGCTGTACCGTACTGTACTGTACACTATTGTACTGTGCTGTGCTGTATTGTACTGTACTGTACTGTACTGTACTGTACTGTACTGTACTCTACTGTACTGTGCTGTGCTGTACTGTACTGTACTGTGCTGTGCCTTACTGTACTGTACTGTGCTGTACTGTACTGTGCTGTGCTGTGCTGTGCTGTGTTGTACTGCACTGTACTGTACCGTACTGTACTGTACTGTAGTGTAATGTACTTTACTGTAATGTACTATAATATGCTGTACTGTACTGTGCTGTACTGTACTGTACTGTACTGTATTGTACTGTACTGTGCTGTACTCTACTGTACTGTACTGTGTTGTGCTGTACTGTATTGTTCTGTGCTGTACTGCACTGCACTGTACTGTACTGTACCGTACGTTAGAGTATTGTACTGTAGTGTACTGTACTGTACTCTATTGTACTGTACTGTACTGTATAGTACTGTACTGTACTGTACTGTACTGTACTGTGCTGTGCTGTGCTGTGCTGTGCTGTACTGTACTGTACTGTACTGTACTGTACTGTACTGTACTGTACTGTACTGTACTGTACTGTACTGTACTGTACTGTATTGTCCTCTACTGTACTGTGCCGTGTTGTGCTGAACTGTAATGTACTGTACTGTAATGTGCTGTGCTGTACTGTACTGTAATCTACTGCACTGTACCGTACCGTACCTTACCGTAGTGTACTGTACTGTACTGTATTGTACTGTACTGTACTGTACTGTACTGTACTGTACTGTACTGTACTGTACTGTACTGTGCTGTGCTGTGCTGTGCTGTACTGTACTGTACTGGACTCTACCGTACTGTACTGTACTGTACTGTAATGTACTATACTGTACTCTGCTGTACTCTACTGTACTTTACTGTACTGTACTGTTCTGTACTGTACTGTACTGTACTGTACTGTACAGTGCTCTAATGTACTGTACTGTACTCTGCTGAGCTGTGCTGTACTGTACTGTACTGTACTGTACTCTACTGTACTGTAATGTACTGTACTGTGCTGTACTGTATTGTGCTGTGCTTTGCTGTGCTGTGCTGTGCTGTACTGTACTGCACTGTAATGTACTGTACTGTACTGTACTGTACTGTACTGTATTGCACTTTACTGTACTGTACTCTACTGTAGTGTACTGTGCTGTACTGTACTGTAGTTTACTTTACTCTACTCTACTGTACTTTACTGTACTGTACTGTACTGTACTGTACTCTACTTTACTGTACCGTACTGTACTGTACTGTACTGTACTGTACTGTACTGTACTGTACTGTACTGTACTGTACTGTACTGTACTGTGCTCTGCTGTACTGTACTGTACTCAACTGCACTGTACCGTACCGTAGCTTACCGTACTGTACTGTACTGTACTTTACTGTACTGTGCTCTACTGTACTGTACTGTACTGTACTCTACTGTACTGTACTGTACTGTGCTCTGCAGTACTGTACTGTACTGTACTGTGCTGTACTGTACTGTCCTGTGCTGTACTGTATTGTGCTGTGCTGTACCGTACTGTACTGTACACTACTGTACTGTGCTGTACTGTACTGTACTGTACTGTACTGTACTGTACTGTACTGTACTGTACTGTACTGCATTGTGCTGTGCTGTACTGTACTGTACTGTGCTGTGCTGTACTGTACTGTGCTGTGCTGTACTGTATTGTGCTGTGCTGTGCTGTGCTGTGTTGTACTGCACAGTACTGTACCGTACTGTTCTGTAATGTAGTGTACTGTACTGTACTGTAATGTACTCTAATGTGCTGTACTGTAATGTGCTGTACTGTACTGTACTATACTGTACTGTGCTGTGCTGTACTATATTGTGCTGTGCTGTACTGCACTGCACTGTACTGTACTGTACCGTACCTTACCGTACTTTACTGTACTGTACTGTACTGTACTGTACTGTACTGTACTGTACTGTAATGTACTGTGCTGGACTGTACTGTACTGTACTGTGCTGTGCTGTGCTGTACTGTACTGTACTGTACTGTACTTGACTCTACTGTACTGTACTCTACTGTACTTTACTGTACTTTATCGTACTGTACTGTTCTCTACTTACTGTATTGTGCTGTAATGCACTGTACTGTACTGTACTGTACTGTACTGTACTGTACTGTACTGTACTGTACTGTACTGTACTGTGCTGTGCTGTGCTGTGCTGTGCTGTGTTATGCTGTGCTGTACTGCACTGTACTGCACTGTAGTGTACTGTACTGTACTGTACTGTACTGTACTGTATTCTACTGTACTGTACTGTATTGTACTGTACTGTACTGTACCGTACTGTATTGTACTGTACTCTACTGTACTGTACTGTACTGTACTGTACTGTATTGTGCTGTGCTGTACTGTACTCTATTGTACTGTACTGTGCTGTACTGTACTGTATTGTGCTGTGCTTTGCTGTGCTGTACTGCACGGTACTGTACCGTACCGTACTGTACTGTACTGTACTGTATTCTGCTGTGCTGTGCTGTGTTGTAATGCACTGGACTGTACTGTGCTGTACTGTACTGTACTGAACTGTACTGTACTGTGCTGTGCTGTACTCTATTGTGTTGTTCTCTGCTGTGCTGTGCTTTATTGCAATGTACTGTACCGTACCGTACCATATCGTACCGTACTCTACAGTACTTTACTGTACAGTACTGTACTGTACTTAACTGTACTGTACTGTGCTGTGCTGTACTATATTGTGCTGTGCTGTACTGCACTGCACTGTACTGTACTGTACCGTACCTTACCGTACTTTACTGTACTGTACTGTATTGTACTGTACTGTATTTTACTGTACTGTACTGTGCTGTGCTGTGCTGTGCTGTACTCTACTGTACTGTACTGTACTGTAATGTACTGTGCTGTACTGTACCGTACTGTACTGTACTGTACTGTACTGTACTGTACTGTACTGTACTGTACTGTACTGTACTGTACTGTACTGTACTGTACTTTACTGTACTGTATTGTACTGTACTGTACTGTACTGTACTGTACTGTACTGTACTGTACTGTACTGTACCGTACCGTACCGTACTGTATTGTATTGTACTGTACTGTACTGTACTGTACTGAACTGTACTGTACTGTACTATACTGTACTGTACTGTACTGTACTGTAATGTGCTGTGCTGTGCTGTACTGTACTGTACTGTATTGTACTGTACTGTGCTGTACTGTACTGTATTGTGCTGTGCTTTGCTGTGCTGTACTGAACGGTACTGTACCGTACCGTACTGTATTGTACTCTACTGTATTCTGCTGTGCTGCGCTGTGTTGTAATGCACTGTACTGAACTGTGCTGTACTGTACTGTACTGTACTGTACTGTACTGTGCTGTGCTGTACTCTATTGTGTTGTGCTCTGCTGTGCTGTGCTTTACTGCACTGTACTGTACCGTACCGTACCGTACCGTACCGTACTGTACTGTACTGTACTGTACTGTACTGTACTGTATTGTACTGTACTGTACTGTACTGTACTGTACTCTGCTGTGCAGTGCTGTGCTGTATTGTGCTATGCTGTGCTGTGCTGTGCTGTACTGCACTGTACTGTACTGTAATATTCTGTACTGTACTGTATTGTATCGTACTGCACTGTACTGTATTTTACTGAGCTGTATTGTACTGTACTGTACTGTACTGTACTATACTGTACTGTGTTGTGCTGTACTGTATTGTGCTGTGCAGTGCTGTGTTGTAATGCACTGAACTTTACCGTACTGTACTGTAATGTACTGTATTGTAATGTACTGTACTGCACTGTAATTTACTTTACTGTGCTGTGCTGTACTGTACTGTACTGTACTGTACTGTGCTGTACTGTACTGTACCGTACTGTGCTGTGCTCTGCTGTGCTGTGTTTTACTGCACTGTACTGTACGTACCGTACCGTACCGTATTGTAGTGTACTGTAGTGAACTGTACTGTACTGTACTGTACTGTACTCTACTGTACTGTAATGTGCTGTATTGTACTGTACTGTACTCCTCTGTACTGTGCTGTGCTGTACTGTATTTTGCTGTGCTGTGCTGTACTGCACTGTACTCTACCGTACTGTACTGTACTGTACTGTACTGTACTGTGCTGTACTGTACTGTACTGTGCTGTACTGTACCGTACTGTAATGTACTATACTGTACTCTTCTGTACTGTACTGTACTCTACTGTGCTGTGTTGTGCTGTGGTCTACTGTATTGTACTGGACTGTATTCTAATGTACTGTGCAGTGCTGTACTGTATTTTCTGTACTGTTCTGTGCTTTGCTGTGCTGTACTGTACTGTACTGTACTTTACTGTACTGTACTGTACTGTACTGTATTGTACTGTACTCTAATCTACTGTACTGTACTCTACTGTGCTGTGCTGTGCTGTACTGTGCTGTGCTGTGCTGTACTGTACTGTACTGTGCTGTACTGTATTGTGCTGTGCTGTGCTGTGCTGTACTGTACTGTGCTGTGCTGTACTCCATTGTGCTGTGCTGTACCGTACTGTACTGTACACTACTGTACTGTGCTGTTCTGTATTGTACTGTACTGTACTGTACTGTACTGTACTCTACTGTACTGTGGTGTGCTGTTCTGTACTGTACTGTGCTGTGCTTTACTGTACTCTACTGTGCTGTACTGTATTGTGCTGTGCTGTGCTGTGCTGTGTTGTACTGCACTGTACTGTACCGTACTGTACTGTACTGTAGTGTACTGTACTGTACTGTAATGTACTATAATATGCTGTACTGTACTGTGCTCTACTGTACTGTACTGTTCTGTACTGTACTGTACTGTTCTGTACTGTACTGTACTGTGCTGTGCTGTACTGTATTGTTCTGTGCTGTACTGCACTGCACTGTACTGTACTGTACCGTACCTTAGAGTATTGTACTGTAGTGTACTGTACTGTGCTGTATTGTACTGTACTGTACTGTATTGTACTGTACTGTACTGTACTGTGCTGCGCTGTGCTGTGCTGTGCTGTACTGTACTGTACTGTACTGTACTGTACTGTACTGTACTGTATTGTACTCTACTGTACTGTGCTGTGCTGTGCTGTACTGTACTGTACTGTACTGTAATGTGCTGTGCTGTACTGTACTGTAATCTACTGCACTGTACCGTACCGTACCTTACTGTACTGTACTGTACAGTACTGCACTGTACTGTACTGTACTGTACTGTACTGTACTGTACTGTACTGTACTGTAATGTACTGTACTGTACTGTACTGTACTGTACTGTACTGTACTGTACTGTACTGTACTGTACTGTACTGTGCTGTGCTGTGCTGTGCTCTACTGTACTGTACTGGACTCTACTGTACTGTACTGTATTGTACTATACTGTACTGTACTGTACTGTACTGTACTGTACTGTGCTGTACTCTACTGTACTTTACTGTACTGTACTGTTCTGTACTGTACTGTACTGTACTGTAATGTACTGTATTGTACTGTACAGTGCTCTAATGTACTGTACTGTACTCTGCTGAGCTGTGCTGTACTCTACTGTACTGTACTGTACTGTAATGTACTGTACTGTGCTGTACTGTATTGTGCTGTGCTTTGCTGTGCTGTGCTGTGCTGTACTGTACTGTAATGTACTGTACTGTACTGTACTGTACTGTACTGTACTGTACTGTGCTGTACTGTACTGTACTGTACTGTACTGTAGTTTACTTTACTCTACTGTACTTTACTGTACTGTACTGTACTGTACTGTACTCTACTTTACTGTACTGTACTGTACTGTACTGTAATGTACTGTACTGTACTGTACTGTACTGTACTGTACTCTAACGTACTGTACTGTACTGTAGTGTACTGTATTGTACTGTTCTGTACTGTCCTGTGCTGTGCTGTACTGTATGTATTTTACTGTACTGTAGTGTACTGTACTGTACTGTAGTGTACTGTACTGTACTGTACTGTACTGAACTGTACTGTACTTTACTGTACTGTACTGTACTGTACTGTACTGTACTGTGCTGTACTCTACTGTACTGTGCTGTGATATACTGTGCAGTACTGGAGTGTACTGTACTGTACTGTACTGTACTGTACTGTACTGTACTGTACTGTGCTGTGCTGTACTGTACTGTACAGAACTGTACTGTACTGTACTGTGCTCTGCTGCACTGTACTGTACTCAACTGCACTGTACCGTACCGTACCTTACCGTACTGTACTGTACTGTACTTTACTGTACTGTGCTGTACTGTACTTTACTGTACTGTACTCTACTGTACTGTACTGTACTGTGCTCTGCTGTACTGTACTGTACTGTGCTGTACTGTACTGTCCTGTGCTGTACTGTATTGTGCTGTGCTGTACCGTACTGTACTGTACACTACTGTACTGTGCTGTGCTGTACTGTACTGTACTGTACTGTACTGTACTGTACTGTATTGTGCTGTGCTGTACTGTACTGTACTGTGCTGTGCTGTACTGTACTGTGCTGTACTGTAATGTGCTGTGCTGTGCTGTGCTGTGTTGTACTGCACAGTACTGTACCGTACTGTACTGTAATGTAGTGTACTGTACTGTACTGTAATGTACTGTAATGTGCTGTACTGTAATGTGCTGTACTGTACTGTACTGTAGTGTATTGTGCTGTGCTGTACTATATTGTGCTGTGCTGTACTGCACTGCACTGTACTGTACTGTACCGTACCTTACCGTACTTTACTGTAATGTACTGTACTGTACTGTACTGTACTGTACTGTACTGTACTGTACTGTACTGTACTGTACTGTACTCTACTGTACTGTACTGTACTTTACTGTACTGTGCTGTGCTGTGCTGTACTCTACTGTACTGTACTGTACTGTAATGTACTGTGCTGTGCTGGACTGTACTGTACTGTACTGTGCTGTGCTGTGCTGTACTGTACTGTACTGTACTTGACTCTACTGTACTGTACTCTACTGTACTGTACTGTACTTTACTGTACTGTACTGTACTGTACTCTACTTACTGTATTGTGCTGTAATGCACTCTAGTGTACTGTACTGTACTGTACTGTACTGTACCGTACTGTACTGTACTGTACTGTACTGTACTGTGCTGTGCTGTGCTCTGCTGTGCTGTGCTGTGTTATGCTGTGCTGTACTGCACTGTACTGTACTGTAGCGTACTGTACTGTACTGTACTGTACTGTACTGTACTGTACTGTACTGTACTGTACTGTACTGTACTTTACTGTACTGTATTCTACTGTACTGTACTGGACTGTACTGTACTGTACCGTACTGTTTTGTACTGTACTGTACTGTACTGTTCTGTACTGTACTGTACTGTTCTGTACTGTACTGTACTGTATTGTGCTGTGCTGTACTGTACTCTATTTTACTGTACTGTGCTGTACTGTACTGTATTGTGCTGTGCTTTGCTGTGCTGTACTGCACTGTACTGTACCGTACCGTACTGTACTGTACTTTACTGTATTCTGCTGTGCTGTGCTGTGTTGTAATGCACTGGACTGTACTGTGCTGTACTGTACTGTACTGTACTGTACTGTACTGTGCTGTGCTGTACTCTATTGTGTTGTGCTCTGCTGTGCTGTGCTTCATTGCAATGTACTGTACCGTACCGTACCGTACCGTACTGTACTGTACTGTACTGTACAGTACTGTACTGTACTGTACTGTACGGTACTGTACTGTATTGTACTGTACTGTACTGTCCTGTGCTGTGCTGTACTGTATATCTTTTACTGTACTGTACTCTACTGTACTGTACTGTATTGTACTGTACTGTACTGTATTGTGCTGTGCTGTACTGTACTGTACTGAGCTGTACTGTACTGTACTGTACTTTGCTGTTCTGTATTGTGCTGTGCTGTGCTGTGCTGTGTTGTACTGCACAGTACTGTACCGTACTGTACTGTAATATAGTGTACTGTACTGTACTGTAATGTACTGTAATGTGCTGTACTGTAATGTGCTGTACTGTACTGTACTGTACTGTACTGTGCTGTGCTGTACTTGATTGTGCTGTGCTGTACTGTACTGCACTGTACTGTACTGTACCGTACCTTACCGTACTTTACTGTAATCTACTCTACTGTACTGTACTGTACTGTACTGTACTGTACTGTACTGTACTGTACTGTACTGTACTGTACTGTACTGTACTGTACTGTACTGTACTGTACTGTGCTGTGCTGTATTCTACTGTACTGTACTGTACTGTAATGTACTGTGCTGTGCTGGACTGTACTGTACTGTACTGTGCTGTGCTGTGCTGTTCTGTACTGTACTGTACTTGACTCTACTGTACTGTACTGTACTGTACTGTACTGTACTGTACTGTACTGTAATGTACTTTACTGTACTGTACTGTACTCTACTTACTGTATTGTGCTGTAATGCACTGTACTCTACTGTACTGTACTGTACTGTACTGTACTGTACTGTACTGTGCTGTGCTGTGCTGTGTTATGCAGTGCTGTACTGCACTGTACTGTGCTGTAGTGTACTGTACTGTACTGTACTGTACTGTACTGTACTGTACTGTACTGTACTGTACTGTACTGTACTGTACTGTACTGTACTGTACTGTACTGTACTGTAATATACTGTACTATGGTGTACTGTACTGTACTCTGCTGTGCTGTGCTGTACTGTACTTTACTTACTGTACTGTACTGTTCTGTACTTTACTGTACTGTGCTTTACTGTACTGTACTGTACTGTACTGTGGTGTGGTGTACTGTACTGTACTGTACTGTACTCTACTGTACTGTACTGTTCTGTACTTTACTCTACTGTACTCTACTGTACTGTACTGTACTGTACTGTACTGTGCTGTACTGTATTGTGCTGTGCTGTGCTGTGCTGTACTGCACTGTACTGTACTTTACTGTACTGTGCTGTGCTGTACTCTATTGTGCTGTAATGTGCTGTTCTGTGCTGTACTCTACTGTACTGTGCTGTACTGTAGTGTGCTGTACTGTAGTGTACTGTACTTTAATGTACCGTAATGTACTGTACTGTAGTCCTATATATATGTTTGTATGCATATATTTGTATATATGCATGCTTGTAGGCCAACATATCGCAAAAGTAACCCATCTTTGAAACCCGAGGAACTAACTTGTGTCGCGTCGTCAATTTGTGCATCAGATACTATGAGTGAAATTCTAATTGAACGAACGACCCTTTTGCAGCTTGATTACGGGCAGTTCAACGTTGCTGTGGAAGGAAAGGAGCTGGATACCTGCTCCAAAGCGTTTGATGTGATTCCAAAATCGGGCTACAGGAATACAGACGTGAGGCTTTCGGTGATCGAACCCGAACTCCTGGACTACGAAAACGGAACTTGCAATGACATAATACTGAAGGTAAAACGGTACTGACTTTTTTTTCAATATTTCTGGGTTACATTATAGAGGCAAGGCGGAAAGTACCTGAGGTTACTGAGCTACCTCGTAGAAACTAAAGTTTCTTGCCATTCATGTTGGAATATGTTGTATTGGTCACTGAAAGTGATGACAGCACCACGGCCTATCCTTCTCAATTTCAAGTACAAAGAGATTTGGGGAAGTAATGGGACTTGGCTTGATGAATTATGTACAGGGTGTTTCGGGACGAATTTGCCGTATGTAGGGCGAACGTTCCTTACGTCAAGTTACGTTGATATAACCAAAGGTACCTATATCCGACGTTGATCTGTTACGGAAATAATAACGGGTGAATAATATGGTCTCCTTGCGGCCCCACGCACTGTACCTTTATAACGTGGCAAGTCATGCTTACACTTCACACGTCCGTTCGTGCGCGGGTAGCCAAGCCAAACCATGCGGAGGCGCGTGTGCTATATAAAGTACTTTGAAACCTAAGTTTGGTTTTTAGGAAACTAATGCGAGTACTGATTGCTTAATTAATATCATTATGTCACTCAGATATTTATTAGATATGAATTATAGGAGTTAGCATTAAAGGAACTGCAAATTTCTTCTCGTTTTGATATGTATTTAGTAATCAATACCTGTGTCATTTCGTAGTCCTTACCTCTTCTACCTACTCACAGTAGTTAGTTATTTAGTTAGTTAGTTAGTTAGTTAGCTAGCTAGTTAGCTAGCTAGCTAACTAACTAACTAGCTAACTAACCAACCAACCAACCAACCAACCAACCAACTAACCAACCAACCAACCAACCAACCAACCAACCAACGAACCAACCAACCGACTAACTGACTGACTGACTGACTGACTGACTCACTGACTGACTAACTCACTAACTGACCAACTAACAGACTGACTAACAAACCAACTAGATGGAGCAGTCCTTCTTGAGAAGCTAACAGTTCGTCAGCCAGTCAAGAAATTCCCCTCATTTTATGTAACCCAAAAGTTCATTACCGCGTTTACAAGAAAACATTTATTGTAATGAGTTAAAATAATTTTACAACGAGTGACTCAGCAGTGCAAAGAATTATTTAAATTATTAAAATGTATTCGACAGTTCTTAAGAAGTATGTGCTTAAAATATACCAATGACCGCCCTAAAAGAAAACGTTGACCGAAGTGTGATGCACCTCTAGGAGCAGAAAATAAACAGAGGGGACGTTGAATTAACATAACAGAAATGTATTATTAGAAGCGTGCAATTACAATTTGTAGGAACTTACAATCCCGAAGGAAGAATAGAACAATGGTCAGGCCAAAACATTTTGTCCCTATCCGACCGGTCGTCTCGCAGGGCGAGGGAAAGGAAAGCAAGGTCTGTTTCAAGTAAAAACAAAGACTCACCCCTGTTTAACGACATCTTTTCTTGTTGTTGCATCGGATCAAACAGTAAGCCACAAAGCAAGTCGAATTCAGACACGCAGCCACACGCAGAAGTTGGTGAGTTTACAGATCAGACGTCCGTGTGACAGTGGTTCGACTCCCAGAGGCGAGAAGGCGTACTGGCTACAAAGAAAGGAGTGTAGGTGGAGTGTTTAAGAAAGGAAAACGCGCATGCGCGAAGACGCCTTCTGTGTTAAGTTCTTAGTTTGTAGAAATAGTAGAAACAGGGAAAAAATTAATATTCAATAAACGAAGGTAATCTTATAAAGTTGTAAGAAATGTGACGCTATTGTATTATGGACTACCCTATTGTAATCCACCAAATACACAGTCGCACTCCTCTTCATTTATACATTCACGTGTTCCCATGCCACTCCACGGATTCATCGGCATCGATTTACACACCGGAATTTCCCGCGATTTTGTCCTGTTTTTCAGGCTGGAGGTTTCCTTCACGATATATGGATTTCCTCTCTGTTTATATCGGGCGTGTAATATATTGACATAAAAATTCTCTAAAAATTATTTATTTATTCTATTTGCCAGGGGAAGGGTACATTAAATTAAAATATAGAGAAATATACTTCTGCTTGTTATTTTGTATGGGTATGAAAATTGGCCTGTCATATTAACGGAGGGATAAATGCTGAGAAATTTGAAGAAAAGGGTGGCGAGGAAGATATTAATGCTTAAGAGGGATGAAGTGACCAGGGAATGGAGAAGACTGCATAATGAGGAGCTTTATGATCTCTACTCCTCACCAAATATTATTCGGGTGATCAAGAATAATAAGATGGGCAGAGAATGTGGCACGTATGGCAAGTGCATACAGGGTTTTGGTGGAGAGTTCTGAGGGAAAGAGATCACTTGGAATAAGTAGGTGTAGATGGGACGATAATATTAAAGTGGATGTTCAAGAAGTGGGATTAGAAAAATGGACTATATTGATATGGTTCTGGATAGGGCGAGTGGTGGGCAATGAACCTTCGGGCTCCATAAATTGGGGAGGATATAGTGAGTGCCTGAGTAAATGTTAGCTTTTAAAGAAGATTCAGTACCAAGGAATCACTTTCATTTCGCAGTCCTTCGCTATTCTACCTACTTGCTTACAGCAGGTGTAGATGATTTTATTTTCACTTGATCACACTCAGACACACACCACAGTCGGTAGGACTCCTCTGGACGAGGGATCGGCCCGTCGCAGAGACCACTACCTGACAACACAAACACTGTGCAAGAGAAAAATGCATGCCCCCGGTGGGATTCGAACCCATGATCCCAGGAAGCGCTCGACCGCAGACCTACGCCTTAGACCGCGCGGCCACTGGGATCGGTCCCCGAAATCAGTACGAAATATATTTCAGTTACCTGAAAGTTATTCCGTGGGTCTGCTGAAATATGTCCCATTTATCCCACCGCCATGGGAGTCCTACCGACTGTGTGTGTGTGTGTGTGTGTGTGTGTGTGTGTGTGTGTGTGTGTGTGTGTGTGTGTGTGTGTGTGTCGCTGAGTATGATCAGGTGCAACAATAACCCTCTACACCTATAATGAGTAGTTAGAAGCGGTCAGACTAAAAAACCTGTAATTACCTAAGAGAATGTAACCCTGCAAATCATGAAGTAATTAATTTTATTCAAACTACTGAAGTCATACACCATATATATCATACATCCTCATCTGTGAATCATAAATCATACTTACAGAGCAGAGGTACTCTTTGTAGCAAACAGCCTATCCGTAGTTCTGTAGTTTTGAAGCAATTTTCCGAAAGTGAAATACACGAATCCTTCGGCAATCCTGACTATATATGTGGAGGGTTAGTCCGGATTATCAAGGAATCCGGATCATCGAGGGGAAAATCCGTGGTGTAGGTAACATACAAAAATTAATCACTCAAAGCTGGAGTAAATTTACTTAAAGAGGAAATACTGCACTTAACAGTATATAATAATAATAATAATAATAATAATAATAATAATAATACTGCGACACTTTGTCGCTATTTTTTCACTATAACGGCAACATAAGAGACAAGAAGGCTATGACACTCGGCAGATCACATTCTGACTGCTGAGGAGTTAAAAGAGTGTCTGGCTCTTGCTGCTTCACCCATGCCACCAGTCTCGGAGTCAAGATTGTCTCAGACTCCCCCCCCCCCCCCCACCGATGATCCGCAAAATGACTGAATCAACGGGGTGAAAGACAGGGCTATATTTGGCCAAACACTTTCCAGATTAACCGGGGATCCGGATTACCAGGATCCGGATTACCAGGATCCGGATTACCGAGGGACTACTGTATATTTTTCCCGGATAATTAAAAAGAATTGCAATATTGAAAATCGCTTTTGTTGTAATTGAAAGTGTAAAAAAAATACATGCACTTCTGAATATGAATAAGAGAATGTGAACTTGTTTCCAGATCAAAGCGACAGAGACTTTTAATGAGAGTCGTGCAGGTGAAGCAGAAGTGACGGTGAAACTGAGGGACCTGAACGATGAATCACCTGTATTCGAGCAAGAAGAATTCGTGTTTAATGCGGCTGAACATGAAGTCAAAGGCACGCATTTAGGCTATGTGAAAGCCATTGACCGCGACGCCTTCGACAAAATAACGTAAGAAAAAATCAGTCATAAGTTGCAAAAGAATTATAAATTCAAAGACCTTATTTCATTGTAAAGTTACTGCTGGAGTTTCTTAGTCCTTCCCTCTTCTACCTACCTGTTCACAGCAGGTGTCGAGGTTGTTTATTTTCACTTGATCACACTCAGACACACACCACAGTCGGTAGGACTCCTCTGGACAAGGGATCGGCCCGTCGCAGAGACCTCTACCTGACAAACCAAACACTGTACAAGAGACAAACATCCATGCCCCCGGTGGGATTCGAACCCACGATCCCAGCAAGCGCTCGGCCCCAGACCTACGCCTTAGACCGCGCGGCCACTGTGACCGGCTACTGCTAGAGTACTTAATTAATTATCCACTTTCGACGTCATAAAAGCACTCAACCACCATCGGAGTCATTGTGTTTATATCATCATCATCATCATCATCATCATCATCACCACCACCACCACCACCACTACCACCACCACCACCAGTACATAAACACCACCACGTAAGTAAACAGTACTGTGCACCATGTTTAACCGTTCGGTGCAATGCACGGACTTTCATTTCCTTGCATGCTGCCTGTCTTCTAGCACTGTGGGTTGTGAATGCATTTAACGTCACTAGAAATATAAAACCCCTCCGCTTTTGGCAGTATTTGCAGTTTAAACCCCCAGGGTGATTAAAGGCTTATCAAAGATGTACAAACTATACCCTTGCAGGACGTGAGATTTGGATTTCTCGCAGCGGTGAGTAAACACATTAGATGTTTTGGAATATGATGCCGTGTACGGGTGTTTTAGAAGTAGCAGCTGACTGCATTTGTATTTCGACACCTGAAGAAGCAGGTACCAAACTACCAAACTGCATGGAATCATATTCAGCATATTATTCCTATCCTATCCTTGTTATAAATAAACTGTGGATTTAGCGTTCTCAGTAGTTAATGGCCTGTACTCATCACCAAATATTATTCGGGTAATCAAATCGAAAATAATGAGATAGGCGGGGCATGTAGCATGTATGGGGAAAAGACAGGTGCATACAGGATTTTGGTGGGGAGACCTGAGGGAAGGTGATCGCTTGGGAGACCCAGGCTTAGATGGGAGGATAATATTAAAATGGATCTTCAAGGCGTGGGATGGGGTCATGGACTGGACTGACCTGGCTCAGGATAGGGACAGGTGGCGGGTTCTTGTGTATGCGGTAATGAACCTCCGGGTGCCATAAGATACGGGTACTTTCTTGATTAGCTGAGAAACTGTTAGCTTCTCAAGAAGGCCTCAGCTCCATGGAGTTAGTTAGTTAGTGGTGTGATAGCATTACGTAGATAGTATTCTAGGCAAATAGTTCAGATCAGGCCAATGCAATTTCACTTCCTGATTCCACGATAAAGGACAGATTTAAGACCAGTGGACGTACCCTCTACGAATTACAGCTACCGCGACAGTAAGGCTGGCTCAGTGTAGCAATCATAATTAACCTTTTAAAGCCTAGCGGTAAATTTACGTACCACCAGGTTTAATATTAAAAAATTCTACGTGGTGCCCACATTGCGTTTATGTGTTTTGTACGGATCTCAGAACCAACAGCAACTTTTGCCTTATAAAACATTAAGAGACTGGTTTTTATAACCGAAGTTGAGAGTGTTTACAGCGCGGTACGCACTGAGTCCTTATGTAAAACAGATACGCTTCGTCTTTAAAGGGTTAAATATATATGGGTGCTGGCAGTGTAACAGTGCCACGTACAGTCTCCTTCCCGATTCCGGATGGAGTAAGGTGACAAAGCCCGGAAAGCTGGGAGGGCAGTGCAAGGCGCGCAAACGTACTGTCGGCTGACTGTCCTCAATGTGAAACCCGGCAACGACACTTGTATCACTTCTTTAACCACATTTTCCTCTACTATTTGATGTTTATCATAATTTTCACGCACTACAGACCACAAGAGACAGGTGGCGGGTTCTTGTGAATGCGGTAATGAACCTTCGGGTTCCATAAAATGCGGGGAATTTCTTGAGTAGCTGAGAAACTGTTAGCTTCTCAAGAAGGCCTCTGTTCCATGGAAATTCCATGGAAACAGACCACAAGAACTCGCTTACATATCGCTGTAATTGTTTCGTTTATTTTGTCATTTAAACAAGCATATTAAAACGTGCCATAGCGGTAACGAAAACCAACCGGTCCGTACAGACAAACGTCCACATGGGTTTTATCTCCCATCTCTTCCAAGTCTCCTATCGAGGTGAATTAAAATTCCGTTTAAATACTGACTTCTTTTTATAAGCTTAGACACTCAGTTCTTATTAACTTCCTGATGAATGTCAAAAGACGAGTAACCTCAAATTCAGACAGGTGTCTTGAAACACTTGCAAGAAGTCCAATACATTAAAACTAAGAGGCCATTTTGTTCTGCCATCTTATCATTCGTAAGAAATGAGCCTGTTCTGGCTTCATACCAACATTTGCTCCTATTCCTTGGGCTGTAAATGAATATTATACGTAACAACCTCGATTCCTCCTTCCTTTCTAATATTTTAAGAGCTCCATATATTTTGCACGCTTTTATATTTCAATGTTTATATATACTGTCAAAATAAGATCAAAAGCTTCAGCTTTCGTCCTTTATACAGGGTGTTTCTATGATGCTGTAATCCAGTTACAACTATCGTTTTATTTCTAATTTAGCGTGTGCGTTAAGCTTATTTATAATTACGATTTCATTGTATCCTTTTAACGTTATTTCCAGAGCATTTGTGGCGATACGTCTAACATACTTCGTAAGGAATGTTCTACACATTTCCGTTTCTACTACGGATTTCAAGATATCATGACCCATCAGACATTGTTAGCCTAACTTTATATTAATTCACGTTTTGTACATAACTGATTGACGTGTTTTCCCTGAAGATGATCCACAACGGATCGAAATATGTCGGAGGCATAATGTTTTAAATACAAAATTGTGTATTGAAATATCTGTGCGTTTTGCTGGGTATTAATTTATAAAATTGTCGATTAATGCAAGGAAATGAATAACATTAAATCAGCAACTTGTATTTGGATAACAAAATGGGAAACGTGAATGCACAAGGCGGTGAAAAAGGAAAGGAGAAAAATAATTTTAATTTGAAGATGTGAGAAGTAGAGGAAAACAGTTTCTACAGAAAATGTGTTTAAAATAGTTTTATAAAATACGTTTTAAAATAATTTTATGTATAAAAGAAAAAATTATCGAATTCAGAAAGAGCAGTAAGTAAACGGAAAGTATGAGAAGATCATGAAAAGTTAAAATAATAAACACAACGTTTTGTTACTGGGGAGCTACTAACAGTAACACACAATGTAGTACACTATAACATACTTTTTTGTGGTGACGTCAGGTTTGAGATTTCACACCGGAAAAAGAAACTCACAATTGTAATAATTATAAAAAATCATCCTCCTTTATGTTTATGCTTACGTCTTTGGTGACGATACTTTAAGTGCCGAAACGTGCGTATTTGCTTTTAAAACGAATTATGTTTGTCTTCCCAGTAAATCAAGTCTTGTTGGACTCTTTGCCTAGATGGAAATAATTACCATAACATTTACTTCTGGGTACCTTGTCACTGTAACAATTATTTGCAGAACAAGGAAAGTTTGTCCCTTTCCACGCCAAAAAGGAATATAGGGCGAGTAGAGGTATATAGCTCCACTTATTCCCATCTTCGGCGTTGGATAGAGTACAGTGGTCAGCCTAACACCCGGACGCTTTACTTTAGGCAAAGAACTGCGGTCCTCATTGAATAGGAGAGTGGATGGGCCACAGAGGCGTTCAGGACTTTTCAGAGAAGTCAGAAACCTGTTACACCTGCCGGGATTTGTAAATTACGGAATAGAAGTAAAGTGTTTATCTTTACAAGATGCATACCGATGTGAGTATATTGCGAAACTAACACAGACAAATGCCGCCCTCACAACTTTTTAATTTAAAAAATATGTTAAAATTAATTAAAATAGGCTACATGGTTCAACCACCTAGGTGGTTGAACCATGTAGCCTATTTTAATTCACCTTTTAAAGCCTAGCGGTAATTTTACGTACCACCAGGTTCAACATTAAAAAATTCTACGTGGTGCTCACATTGCGTTTATGTGTTTTGTACGGATCTCAGAACAAACAGCAACTTTTGCCTTATAAAACATTAAGAGATTGGCTTTTATAACCGAAGTGGAGAGTGTTTACAGCGCGGTGCGCACTGAGTCCTTATATAAAACGGACACGCTCCGTCTTTAAAGGGTTAATCAATTTTTAACATATTTTCTAAATCAAAAAGTTTTGAGGGCGGCATCTGACTGTGTTTGTTTTGTAAAGTGTTTATGTTGGCACGTACAAAGTACGGGTTCTAAACTTAAAAACAACTAAAATTGTTGTGGCTAATAATTGTCAGTTGTATTTCTTTTTTTCAGTTACAGCCTGGCGAGTGACGCCTATCTGACTATTGACCCTGAAACTGGAAGCGTAAAAGTGGAAGCAGACTTCAACTACGAGAGACAGCCGCAAGTGTTTGCAACAGTAAAAGCAGAGGATACGAATGCACGTCCCCACTTTGCTTACGCCCAGATTGTGGTAAATGTCACCGACATAAACGACGAGAAACCGCTGCTATATGTGGTAAGAATCTTTTGCTCATCACTGGGGACAGTAACGCAATCATTATAGGCAACAAATACCTAAATTTTTTGGGGCGCAACAGCCCAATTCAGGCCTAGGCCGCCACATGAGATTTAATTTGGAGCAGAATGCTACAAGTCACACAAATAATTTGGACCGCGGAATATTAATTTATTATTAGATAATCAGGAGTCATAATCCTTTAGGCATTAATTCGATAAAGGGAAACAGCAGAATATTTAGACAAATTCCATAAAATGGATTCTGTCCTAAATTCATTGCTTTTCAACTTTGCTTTAAAATATGCTATTAGGAGGGTTCAGGCAAACCAGGAGGGCTTGAAATTGAATGGTACACATCAGCTTCTGGTTTATGCTGATGATGTTAATATATTGGGTGGAAGCATACATAGTATAAAGAAAAATGCAGAAGATTTAATGATTGCTAGTAAGGAGATTGGTCTAGAAGTAAATGCTGAGAAAACTAAGTACATGGTCATGTCTCGAAATCAGAATGCAGGACACAATCACAACATAATTATAGATAATAAATCCTTTGAAAGGGTGGAAGAATTCAAATATTTGGGAGCAACCCTAACGAATCGAAACTCCATTCATGAAGAAATTAAGAGCAGATTGAAGTCGGGGAATGCTTGTTATCATTTGGTGCAGAATCTTTTGTCTTCCAGGTTACTGTCCAAAAACACAAAGATTAGGGTATACAGAACTATAATTTTACCTGTTGTTCTGTATGGATGTGAAACTTGGTCTCTCACACTGAGGGAGGAACAAAGACTGAGGGTGTTCGAGAATAGGGTGCTGAGGAGGATATTTTGGCCTAAGAGGGACGAGGCGACAGGGGATTGGAGAAGACTACATAACGAGGAACTTAATGACCTGTACTCATCACCAAATATTATTCGGGTAATCAAATCGAGAAGACTGAGATGGGCGGGGCATGTGGCACGTATGGGAGAGGAGAGAGGTGCATACCGGATTTTGGTGGGGAGACCCGAGGGAAGGCGACCACTTGGGAGACCCAGGCGTAGATGGGAGGATAATATTAAGATGGATATTCGGGAGGTGGGATGGGGGGGCATGAACTGGATTGATATGGCTCAGGATAGGGACAGTTGGCGGGCTCTTGTGAATGCGGTAATGAACCTTCGGGTTCCTTAAATGCGGGGAATTTCTTGACTAGCTGAGAAACTGTTAGCTTCTCAAGAAGGCCTCTGCTCCATGGAGTTAGTTAGTTAGTTAGTTAGTTAGTTAGTTAGTTAGTTAGTTAGTTAGTTAGTTAGTTAGTTAGTTAGTCCTAAATTCAATGGAACACTGTGTCTCCTGTCTATCTAGCCTTCGAGTCCGGCCACCATTAATGAGTCTACTGCCATTGGCACAGAGCTGGGTGTGACCATTACGGCTACAGACGAAGACACCATGCCGGACTTGTCATTCAGCATCGACTGGAATAATTCCAGAGCGGCGAAACAAGGAATACCACAGAAGCAAGAACTGTTTAATGGGTACGCATACAGAAACAGTGAGTCTATTCAAAAGATTGTGATCAGCCTACGTGAAGCAATAACCGAGATCGAACACTACAAAAATGCCGTATTTTTCTGTACAAGTAACTATCTCAATAAGGCCGTGCCATGGTTCAGGCGGTTAGCCGCCGGCCTTCCCCCGCGGAGATCCTGATTCGATCCCCGGGGTCAGTCCATGTGGGATTTGTGGTGGACAAAGTGACACTGGGACAGGGTTTTCCCCGAGTACTTCGGTTTTCCCCTGTCAATTTCATTCCACCGGTGCTCCATTACTAGGAAAAGGACAAAAAATAATAATCATAATTGTCATTTCTAATGACCAACATAGACACAAAGATGCATGCAAATAAAATTCTTATATACTATATTTTTCAGACAAGTTTCAGTACGCAGGCCTGTAATTCAATACTGTGCTCGCTTTTACGCCTCTTCTAAAAGCATTCCCCAGACAAAACTTTTGTGTGCTTACTGTAAATCCCACCTGAAGTAGATGAGCGACCCACCAGACCTGGCTTAATGATCAAACATGAAACCTTTAAAGACGAAGCGTATCTGTTTTATGTAAGAATTCAGTGCGTACCGCGCTGTAAACACTCTCCATTTCGGTTATAAAAACCAGTCTCTTAATGTTTTATAAGGCAAAAGTTGCTGTTTGTTCTGAGATCCGTACAAAACACATAAAGGCAATGTGGGCACCACGTAGAATTTTTTAATGTTAAACCTGGTCGTATGTAAAGTTACCGCTAGGCTTTATTAGGTTGACATCACAAGCAGAGTTGTATAAATTCCTTAAAATACTAACCCCGATGCATCAAATATATTTTCGTATATTTATCCTCGTATTTTTCAGATGCCTTAAGATCGAAACTGTTAAAGATCCTGAACATTCAAAAGATGTAAGTGCAGTTTTAGAAGTAGACATGGATATACACTGGGAAGATTTTGATACATTATACGTCAACATAAGCGTGGAAGACAGGAACACACAACAGGATTACGCGCAAAACAGGTTTTCCAACGGTAAGTAATGTATTAAAGCACAGTTTATATGTATAAAGGTAAAGGTAAAAGTATCCCATTACAGACCTGGGCAGGCCCTTAGGTTTCCAGGAGGTCGAGGCTCCCAGATTTCTAGACAACCGGCACATGAAAGTGGTAAGGTTGTCAGCCCTAAGCACCGGCCGCCTTTACCCCCCAGGAAATATTCCTGGTACTCATTTCTGTTAGAGGCTGAGTCGACCCCAGGGTCATAGTGCGGCCGGAAGGATTATGCCAATGAAAAATTCCAATGACACCATCGGGAATCGAACACGCGGCCCCCAGTTTATATGTATACTGCAAGATAATTATAGTTCTTATTTACAGTTTGCACTGTTGTGTTCATGTATAGGTTGACCTTGATTTACGCCCCGTTGCTTTAAAGTCCCTTAGCTATTTACATCACCTTTAGCCACGCCCTCCTTGTTTTTGTATGGCTGCGCACTAGGATGCAGCTTGCTACTTTAAGATAAATTTTTATATTATTTTCCTTCATAAGCCTAGATGTTACGACTAGTATTTCGTCTTTAGGTTTTTATTTGTCACTTGTACATGCTGTCTACGCTCTCTGTCCCAATCATCCTCTCTGATTTTGACAGAAATATAGTCGTTTTCTGTGTATTACTTTTGAAATATTAGTGTTATTGCATTTTAACTCAACTAAGAATCTGAGAATTTTTTAAAGATACGCAATTATTTGGTATTTTTTTGCATCACTTTTAATGTGCAAGCATGAATTATACAATAAACTTTTACATTGAAGAATTTCTTCTACGACCCCTTTGAATCCACTTCTTAATCAGAAAAGCCGCCCTGCATGTTGGGGAACATTGGAGGAATGTTTACGAACAGGAAGACCAACCAGTAACACAACTGTTATGACCCGTCTATAAATAATAACACCAGGGAAATCAGTGCTACGGTAACTGAAATTTTATAACAGGTACCATAAAACGAGCTTTATATTGTTTCCAGCAGGGCTGTGGAGTCGGAGTCGGAAGGAATTTTTAGGTGAAGTCGCAGTCGGAGTCGAAGTCGGTAAAAATGTACCGACTCCGACTCCGACCTCAGCCTAAAATCTTAACTAGATACTCCAAATCCAGAGCCCTTATGGCTACAGTAACCATTAGACTTATACTTAAATATAGGTTATAAGTCTAAAAAGTAGCCTGATGATTCACGTGGTGGTGGTGAAATGTCTTATAGGTTTACCGTTATTAATACATATTGAGCTTTTATGAAGGAGTCGGAGTCGGCAGTTTTAAAAATCGAGGAGTCGGAGTCGGTGTCGGAGATTTTGTGTACCGACACAACAGCCCTGGTTTCCACCGTGAATTTTCCAGTATATAAACAAAATCACCAACTAATGCACTTTTTATCCCTTGACCTAGATCTGCATGTATTTCGGCGTAAGTTGTTCTTGCCTGCATGCCTAATTATACCATATGGCTGCTTTTGTCCTATGGAGCTTCCCTTTAATATTTTTATAGGTGTTGAGTAGTCTTGCCTGTTGGGAATTTATGAGCTTTATATTTTCCAGTATATAAACAAAACCACCAACTAACGCACTTTTATAAAAAGTGCGTTAGTTGGTGTTCTTTTTATATGTTCAGGTACCATAAAAGTTCGCCACTTGAAGCTATCCTGAAGAATTCAGTCTTTACAAAAACACTAATCACCAACAAATGCACAAACAGAGTTTTATCATCAATTGTAACACACTCCTACATGTTTCGACCCTGCTGGTTCATCTTCAGGGAGAACGTTTTGTTATCGTTACACCAAGGTTGCATTTTACAGTTGAGTGAGAATGTGCTGTT
>BLKM01000821.1:949937-1039937 GCA_013340265.1 Coptotermes formosanus
GGACATGGAACACATTAAATGCAGTCTTTATATTAGTGTTTTTGTATAATATAGCGCACGGACATGGAACACATTAAATGCAGTCTTTATATTAGTTTCTGTAATGATTTCAGCAATCCTGACCGTAATGATCAACGACATTAACAACAATGCTCCAGAATTTTCCGATCCCGGTCTGCTGACATTCAAAGAAAATACGCAAGAAGGCACACTTTTTGGAATCATAAAAGCTACAGACAAAGACGGCCCGGGGAATAACGACGTTAAATACTCTTTAGTGTATGTATAATGTTGGCGTCCTTAAGCATTTTCCTTCCCACTACAACGTTAATAGGTTTATGAGTTTTTAATTACTATAACCTTGTACAGGGTGATTCAGGAAGAAAGGTCAGTACTTTGGGAGGTGATAGGATCGGCCACTGAGACAAAAAAGTTCATATAAGCATGTGTGTAATTCTGAATGTTTACCGAGATAGAGCTATTTGAGTCTCCAGATAAAAAAAGCATTGTTAATCGTAATGAAGAAAGAGAATGTACCATACATATTACAATTCCTTTGTGATATAATATCCCTGAAGACTGTTATTAACAGGAGACAAAACTGTCGTAATAAAAACTTGCATATTTTAACTAGAGCTATTAGTGGGTAATAAGTATATAAGCCAATTTTGTATATCTATCGAATAGAAAATTAACAAAATCAATTCTGTGTTTAGAAATCACCTTGACGCCATATTTGAATACACACTCCTCTTAGTTTTCTGGTGATGATCCGTCTGTGACAAGAGACGGTCTATTCGCCATACACAAAATTATATTTAATATGCTTCGCCTATGGCTAAATCGCAATACATAACAGAGCAGTGACTGGTATTACTAGCGCCTTCACTGCCAATACTGAACCCTGGCAGTAAAATTCACTCTGACCCTGTTATAACGACATCGGTTTATACGACATCTCGCTTATACAGTGAGATACTCTTTGGCACCAATTAATTCGTCACTGTTAGCCATAACATTACACTCCTCGGTTATAAAAACACTCTTTTATAACGACACAAAAATTCAGTCCCTTTCATGACGTTATAATCGATTTCGACTGCATAATTGACGGTTATAATTCCAAAGAGAAAATTAAATTTCTTATTACAAAAATTCTGCATCCTTTTTGAAGAGTGTAAATTTTTTACCACCTTAACTCGGTTATCTGAAAGTTGAGGCTTCATGGCTTTCGTCAGGCTCACAGTAACTGTTTTGTTTATGATGGAGACCCAAAATACAGATGAAATTTTCGAAGGTTACCAAAGTAACACACTACTGCTTTCACGGAAAAAAAAGGAATACATTTAAAAACACAAGTAACTAGTACATTCCTCGTTTATTATTCTAATGTAATTTACTTTCTCTGTTACGAATATGGAAGCAAATTCCTTCTACTGGAAATTATTAAATCCCATTAGGATTCCAACTTAACTGCGAATAAACAGATGACTCAAAATGATACACGAAAATAAAACTTTTAAATTTTGCAGTTCAATTATTTCAGCGTACCCTCTTAAAAATTTACTTCGAATTGATTCACTTACATACACCAAGTTATGAATACAATAACATTATAAGTTATCCATAAACACGACCCCACCTACATACTTCAGCGATACATTGTCATCATGTGGGTGACATCAATACAAAGGAATGTACAATATTAATACACCAGTAATACTCCTTTCTACAGACGACACATCAACACAAAGCACAGGGACTTGATCCTTCTGGATCGAAAACTTCGACATTAGATGTTTGTGTACACATAACTACACACAATGTAAACAAAGACATATCAGTGAATTTTAGCCAATAAATGTCAACACCATACCAGCCACAATGTCCATATTATAGTTGTAGCTGCTATTTTATATTTTAATATTGTAGTGTGAAACTGATGTATTGATGTGACACTTCCTTTGTATTAATGTCTCCCTCAGTATGGAGATTTATCGCTGAAATATACAGGAGGGTTCATGTTTATTGATATACTTCTGTTTCTATAAATTTAGTATCCTTGTTCACACTTACTGCTTGGCAAATTAATTTCATTCAACCTTTTTTAAAAAAAGAATTTAATTGTCTCTACATTGATGCATCATCAGATATCAGTACGTTTTTAAGGAAACGTACGAATAATACCAAAATTGGCTCCATCCAACATCCTAATACTATATTTACAGCTGCTATTTTATATTTTTAACATTGTACATGTGAAGTTCAGGTATTAATGTTATATATTGCTTTGTATTCACGTCTCCGTAATAATGACAGTTTATCACTGAAAGATGGAGGGGGGTTCTGTTTATTGATAACTTCTGATTTTATAAATTTGTGTGTATGTGTTGGTGTATGTATATGTGTGTGTATATGTACATATATATATAAAACTGTAAGCACAATGAACGGAATGAATAATATTAAATTCGAATTAATTCACTTTACGTTTCCGAATCCAGCTCAATTGAAATGTTACAGAAACCACCACTATAAGCAGGAATACGTCACTATCAGCGAGACAAATGGTGAACTGCGAACTGGCAAAGACCCAATCGACTTCGAAGCAATTGAGGAAATAGAGTACACAATTGTGGCAAGTGACGGTGTGCACGACACGCCGCTGAATGTAAGTTGAATTTGCTACCAAATACACGTTCTTCGGAATGTGACTGAGTTTTAAACAGGTATAAAAATGCAGGTGCTGATATCTTGATCTTACACTGTGAGTGGTTTTGAAAGCAGAGGAGGTGAAAATTCTGTTTTTGACAGGCTGTCATTACGTAACTCTACAAATGTCGTTCTTGTAGCGACGAAAGTATGATCACAAATAATCATAAATACGAATTCATTTTTTTCTCTGTCGCACTAACTTTTGCAAACAGCTACCAAAATTTGAAATACTTTTGCTGATAGTTACATTCAGATGCCTGAGGATGTAATCAATCAATCAACCAATCAATCAATCAATCAATCAATCAATCAATCATTTATTAACGTGCAGGCTTAACAGCAAAAGTGCAATAGCAATAATAATAATAATAATAATAGTGTTTATTATTATTATTATTATTATTATTATTATTTAGTCCAGTGTATCCTCTTGCCACTGCCTGAAGAAACCCGTGGACGAATCGGCATGTTGTGGAAGCCGATTGTTGAAATATAGCAGTAAAATGATGCTTGAGAATAATTAAGACAAATTATTCAAATTTTTGTCCTTTTTAGGCACCTGTTCGTGGTACGTGTTTTAAATAAACACCGAAATTAACTAACCAAATTAAGTAAATAAATTAAAATAAATTGATCAGATAACTTCAAAAATAGCTCCTAATTTGAGTAAATACTACACACAAGCATAACCAACAACCATGCTGCAGGGTAATTCTTGAGAAGTGTATTCAGTGAAAGCCACGGGTACAATTCAGAGTTAATAATGACACACAAATAACCTCTATCATGTGCAAGATAAATTAATTCCATACCCTCCTATCCTTGGATTTTAAGATCCGTTTTAACAATATTAATTTATCCACGCCTAATCTTCCTAACATAACCCATTCATAATACCTGCCCTATGACTAAGCAAATTAACTGCACAGCTTAACCATTATTTCGCAATACACTATCGAACTGAATGTGAGTGACGTCATTACAGATCACCATTCAGATAGAAGATGTTAATGACGAAACACCCTACTTCATTGGCGATTATAGCTCAACTATTCCACTGGCAGAGAACACAAACGAAAGAACGGACCTATTGCAGATACGTGCACGTGATAACGACAGCAGCGGTGAGTATAATTAGGTCTCTTAACATTGGTTGTACGGGCCGGGATAGCTCAGTCTGCATAGCGATTGGCTACGGGCTGGGCGGTCCGGGGATCGAATCCCCGTGGGGGCGAGATTTTCCGCAGCCGTCCAGACCGGCCCTGGGGCCCACCCAGCCTCTTGTACAATGGGTACCGGGTCTCTTTCCTGGGGGTAAAGCGGCCGGAGCGTGGGGCTAGCCACCCCATCCCCTCCTCCTGCCGAGGCTCACGAAAGGGTAGACCTATACCTCTATTCCCCCTCTTGGGCCCTAAAGGCCTGTTATAGGGCGAACCTTTACCTTTATTTTTAACATTGGCTGTGTAATAAAGAAGCTAGCGAGGTACGTTGAATAATTTTGAATATTATTTTTAAGTAACAATGAAAGGTTTTATATATTTTCACCTTTCATTTAACTTACTTAACGTAAATCGTAAGTCAAAAATGAAAAAATTAGACATATTGTTCTAAGCAAGGCAGTCGTGGAAGTGCTCTTTCTATCCTTCAGTTTTAACACTGTATTAAATATGTCCCCTGTCACCACGGCATGGCGCGTCCTCAGGTTGCGGATGGAGGAACGGCCTCCTGTTATGGAGGGTAGCTGCGAATACTTTGAATAAGCAGTCGCGGACAGCCGACAAGGGGTGGTCCTCCAGCTTGGGGGTTGGGCGAGTTGCTAACAACTCCTCACCGTAAAAAAGTATGATGTTACGAAACTTATGGACAAGCCTCGAACCTGGACCGATTCTTTGGTACGATTCCAGCTACGGAAAAAGGATATGAATTTTGCACGTATGGGGGAAAAGAGAGGTGTATACAGGATTTTGGTGGGGAGACCTGAGGGAAGGCGACCACTTGAGAAACTCAGGCGTAGATGGGAGGATAATATTAAAATGGATCTTCAAGACGTTGGATGGGGGCATGGACTGGACTGAGCTGGCTCAGGATAGGGACAGGTGTAAATGCGGTAACGACCCTCCGGTTTCCATAAAATGTGCGGAATTTCTTGACTAGCTGAGAAACTGTTAGCTTCTCAAGAAGGCCTCTTCTCCATGGAGTTAGTTAGTTATTAAATACGTCAAGGTACAACGTGCACACACGGATTTTGCATAACCGTATGGAGTTAGGTTGTGTGATATGGACTTCACAGAATCTGACGGAGTTAATCAAATACAAAAATTTGCCCAACCAATGCACTATATTCTAATGTCTTTACATTACAACATTTACAACATTTATGTATTAGTCCTACATGTTACGATCCTGCAGGATCATCCATAAGGACTCATTCAATACCAAGGATTAGAACTTACACAGAGAGCATTAACAGTGCTGCATATGTTGCAAAGAGTCGGTTAAGCATGAAGTTAAACTTGTGTTGGTTCTCTGTGTTTACTATGCATTATGAATTATACGTTTTCGGCAGAGGGTAGAGAGGGTTCCGTGTAGGTATGGACTTCGCGCGAACAGACGGAATTTGCGTACATATGGACTTCACACGACTAGACCAACATAAATTGCGTAGATATGGACTTGACGCGAATGTACGGGGTTACAATGAGTAAATATGGACTTCAGAGAAACAGACGGAGTTACATTGTGTGCGTGTGGACATTACAAAAACAAAGTTACATTTTGCATATGTGGACTTCACACGAATTGACGGAGTTACATGGGGTAAGTTTGTACTTCACACGAATTGACGGAGTTAAATGGTGTATGTTTGTACTTCACATGAATTGACGGAGTTACATGGTGTAAGTTTGTACTTCACAAGAATTGACGGAGTTACATGGTGTATTTTTGTACTTCACATGAATTGACGGAGTTACATGGTGTATTTTTGTACTTCACATGAATTGACGGAGTTACTTGTGTACGTTTGTACTTCACACGAATTGACGGAGTTACATGGTGTATATTTGTACCTCACACGAATTGACGGAGTTACATGATGTATTTTTTTACTTCACATGAATTGACGGAGTTACATGGTGTATGTTTGGACTTCATACGAATTGGCGGAGTTATATTGTGTAAGTGTGGACTTCACACAAATGTACGGAGTTGACGCTGTTCTTATTTGAACTTCAAGTAACAAAGTTGTATAAATTAATTTGAATTTGTTCTGTTTAGCCCAGTTCAATACGCTTACATACTTTGTGGAGGGGGATCACAGAGGACTCTTCGAAATTGACAGCGAGAGCGGTCTGTTTTACTTACCTGACGGACAAGGCAACAAACTAGACTATGAGGGTCTAATTAACACCTACGTGATTGACATTACTGTAAGAGATCGTTGTGAAAAGGACGGCTACTGTTATGGTAAGTTGGAAGAAGGAAGGTGTGAAAATACCTTTATTTATTGGCCAATATTAATTTTTATCCTAGACATTAATAAAAAATCGTAAAAGTAAAACCAAATATTTACACTATTTTTTAACTTATGTATCCCGTTATGTTTGAACAAGTCATAAAATAGTTATTTATGTCACTGACATAACTAAGTGCAGTGTATTCTATCATAAAATATAGCTACATGTTTCGACTAATTGTATGGTCATCCTCAGGACACTTGTGCACATAATACCAAAATTACAATTGAAAATATAATTTTTTTGTCAGAATGAGATCTCAGTGTGTTACGCAATGCATATACATAAAATTTAAAAGTTTTTCAAAAATAATTTGAAAGTATTAAGAAATTTTACGTAAAGTATGTCGTTATTAGTTCCTGCCTTCGTGACTAGACGCCACTATTCGCAAATACAGCAACTAATATCAACAACAAATTTTACATAAGATGCCTTCATAAAAACAAAGAGAGCAGCTGTCCGTCATTACATTTGGTACGACAGTACGTGAAATAGTAGAAAACAGATGAATTGGCAAATGGTAACCAGTGGATTTCTTGATCCTTCAAGATGAGAAAAACAGTTTGTCCCGAAACGTCGGTACAGAATTACCACTCTACGCTGCGTAATATCCCAGAACAGCGCAGATATAAGCAGAGCCAATTCGTATCATATCTATCAACGATTCTTTAGACAATTTCATTGGCCATCTTATTATTTTTAAAAACCATAAGTCATGGGGTCTGTAAAATCTGAGGTTCTTAAAGCAGCGTTCCTGAAAATTCAAGTCTTTCGTAAAGTTACGCCGCTTAGAATAGCAGATATTTACCGACGTTTAGAAGGATGGTACTCCAAATTAGGGGGCAAGAAGTCAGAGAGGCGTAATATTCCAAAACACTTTTAATCTTCTTCATACGTTACACTGACTGGTACTGTGCTCTACAAGGCCAGCCACTCCTCGGCACGTGTTTTGTTACGCTGGGTGCCAGAGGTCCTACTAAGGCTCATGTCGCCTTTAATGGCGACTCACAAGACGCCTTGTGCTTCAGGGCGTCCTGTGAGTCGCTATCTCACAACCGCTAAAATAAGGAGCTACAAAAATTATTTGGCTGCTCAGATTGGGTAACCGAGATAAATACAGCAGCTTGATGGAATTTATGATTATGTTTTTTCCTGCGCAGGCTCTGAAGTACCACAGAATTAGACGTTTCGGTCTCATTTCTCATTTACACGACTAACATATACATACATAATATATATAATAAGACAGGTCTTTCACTTTTATATTCTTTATTCCGTGCATTGTGATAAAGTAAGAAACTTATGTAATATAAACAAATACAGTAATATATATTTTTTGTGTACTGTATTTTACATAGCTGCTACATGTTTCGGCACCATTATCTCGCCATCTTCAGGCAGCATATCATATTTACTTAGACCAGTTTATACAGAAACCTGTAATATTCTCCACTAATACAGTAATATATATTTTTTATGTACTGTATTTTACATAGCTGCTACATGTTTCGGCATCATTATCTTGCCATCTTCAGGCAGCATATCATATTTACTTAGACCAGTTTATACAGAAACCTGTAATATTCTCCACTAATACAGTAATATATATTTTTGTGTACTGTATTTTACATAGCTGTTACATGTTTCGGCATCATTATCTTGCCATCTTCAGGCAGCATATCATATTTACTTAGACCAGTTTATACAGAAACCTGTAATATTCTCCACTATTGATCCCACAACGTATATAAGCCTATTGTGACCTATTCTATTGCTGTAAGTTTTATAGAAATTCTGGTGTCAGATCCCTGAAGGTGGCGAGATAATAACGCCGAAACATGTATGAGCGATGTAAAAGATAGTATGAATAAAATGTACAATTATGTATTTTTTGTGTTACACAAATTTTATATAGTTCTTTGTTTACTGCCACATGTTTCGGCAGAACCCCAACATGTTCAGGGAGTCTATACACCAGTATTTAGAACTCACTAAGGATGATATATTACAACTGTAACACACTTTATATTGCTGTGATTTCTGCAGATGAACTGAAAAATGTAAGATCTCGTAAAATGTGGTTACGATTCTGTATGTTCCTTATATAGTAGTATGTTTCGTCACTGCGTACAAACATCTAGTCTTATTCTTTATCCATTATGGGTCTTTTCCGTGTGTTGTGTGTGTGTGTGTGTGTGTGTGTGTAGGTGGTAACGCATTCGGTCTCCTTTCAAGCTAACACAGTCACTGAGTAATCACAGCGGTAAACGTTGTTATAAAGTTGAGGCTGAGCTGCATTTTAAGTTAGCACAATATTTGAAGAATGGTTGCTTCTGAGTGACTTTATTCTTTGATGTGCCGCGTTCGATGTGATCGAAAGATTACTGCTGAAGTGACTGACTTAATAACAACACAGGCACTGTACGTATAAATGTAATATTGAGGCGCGTTCGCGTACCCATTGTTGGCGCGGAAAAGCAATAAGTGTAACATATTCTGAGTGTGTGTCTGTAGCCTTATTTACCCATCATGCAAAGCGCATGCGCCGTATTATACTGCCATCTGTGGCCTGTCTGGCTGTACCATGTTTTTCCACATTATCTCATAAACGGCACGATTTTCGGGAAAAAGTTATTGAACATAAAATGTGTGTTTTAATTTTTTCTACAACTTTTGTCTGAAAGGTGTCTCAGTATAAGAATAATCCAGCGAGATATTACCATAAACGTACAAAGGTCTTTGTGTAAAATACCGGTTGTTCTGAGATTTTAATCAAACTTGAATTTTCTCGACAGATTTTAGAAAAAAGACATATATTAAAATCTCGTGGAAACCCGGTCAGTGGGAACCGAGTTGATCCGTGCGGAGGGACAGACATGACGAACCTAATAGTTGCTTTTCGCAATTTTGCGAAAAGCGCCCAAAAATCGTAATTTTTGAAGGAAGGTGTGAGATCCCTTCTACTCATTTCAATTAGAGGCTGAGTTGACCACAGAGCCATAGTGCGGCCGGAAGGATTAATCCTTCCGGCCGCACTGTTTTCATTGACTTAAGTCAATGAAAATTCCCAGTGACTCCACTGGGAATCGAACCCGCGACCCTTTCCGTTTTATTAGGTACAATGTCGAGTACGAATCGACATCTAATTTTACAATGTTGGCTTTTCCTAAGCTATTGTCATCTAATGGACGATTTTAAACTTCAAAGATCAGAGATTTTCTAGAGAATTAATTTGGACCAACTCCTGGAATCTACAATCATAATTCGGACTGCAAAATGTTAATGTATTCACATATTGTGCTAGAAGTCTGCTGTAAATTGTTACCCGCATTTAAGCCTTGTTCACAAAATTTTCTTCTATAACCACCCTCATGAGCGAATGAGTGTCATTTCTGCATGAGAAATATAAAGATAATTTAATATAACACCGGTGTACCTGATTGTTTTTTCACAATAAACGAAAATGTTAAAAATAACGTAGAAAATTTAAATAAATGCAGCAGACAGTTGTGGCAATTTTCAACTTAAACATGGTACATGCATGATGGTATGTACATTTTAAGAGAATGTAGACACATCACGTCTAACTAATCAAATCCTTTGATCCAACAGGAGACAGCCGAAGTAATACAACACGAATTACAGTCCAATTGACAGACGTGAATGACAATGCGCCTGTAATTGACAACAAGGGTTCAGTACTGCGCACCATATCGGAAGACGAAGGAAAACGGGTAAAGCATTTACATTTCTGTACTGGAATATTCTTATCTTAGCTAGAATGTAAATGACACTGACACAAGGCACTGATCCCAGGCTGTATTAGTAGATATTAATAACGACAAAATATTAATATTTCATTTATATTTTAAAAAATTATAAAAGAAATAAAAATATATTCAATTCATTTAAAATTTTATAATCGTCATGAAATATTATCAGGGCGATCACATTAAGCAGGCTGAGATGGGCGTATCATGTAGCATGCCTGGAGAAAAGAGAAATGAATGCAGGATTTTGCTGGGAAACTTGGGCCTATATATCCCGTTGTGAAGAAGAAAAAATAATACAAAAATCATCTTTACAACTCAATATTTATAATTAATCTTCACTCAGTGCAACATGTTTCGACCTTAACCTTCATAATCAGGTACTAAAACTTAAAAACATCTTGAGGAAAATAAGTTTTACAAAACTCATGTCTAGGATAAAATGATACACCACCCTTTACTAACAAAATTCAAAATAAATGCTGTGTTTCTAAAACGATTTGTAGATAAAGGTAGCAAAAATTGTATAAAACATTTTGTTAAAAATGTTGCAAACTATATTCTTTTAGAAAACCGGACTTCGTTTTTCCCTTGACCTGATGTTTGACAGCTAGTATCTTCCCTGAAAGTGTTTTTCAGTGGGTTTGCCTAATAATGGCCGTTATTAAGGCTCTAATGTATTGCAATAAGCGACGGTAAACCATAAATACTGAGCTGTGAAGAAATATCTGTGTATTTTTTTTATATTCACACCGTGCATTGTTTTAGACATGGGTTAATTAGATACCAATACATGCACTTTTATTAACACTGAAATGTCTTGGAAATTTCTCCTACATGTTTCGACCTAACACCGAGCTCATCTTCAGGGAGTCGTACTGTCAGTAATTACACACTGTGACAACATGGTAACAAAAATTGATCACAGTTACACCTGTTATATTAATAAAATATCACCGCTGTTCTTCTTAAAATTATGATTAGAAGTTCATTAAAAATGTGCATCAGTGTAGGGGCAATTTGGGGCGCCTAGTGGCACTGTGAGTGGTAAAGGTGTATGACACTTTTAATAACCATTTTAAGAAGAACAGCAGGGTTATTTTATTAACCTTTTAAAGCCTAGCGGTAACTTTACGTACCACCAGGTTTAACATTAAAAAATTCTACGTGGTGCCCACATTGCGTTTATGTGTTTTGTACGGATCTCAGAACAAACAGCAACTTTTGCCTTATGAAACATTAAGAGACTGGTTTTTATAACTGAAGTGGAGAGTGTTTACAGAGCGGTACGCACTGAGTCCGCATATAAAACAGATAAGCTTCGTCTTTAAAGGGTTAATATAAGAGGTGTATCATAGCATGTGACCAATTTTTGTTACCATGTTGTGATAATTTGTAATTACTGACTGTACGACTCCCTGATGATGAGCTCGGTGTTAGGTCGAAACATGTAGGAGCGGTTTCCAAGACATTTCAATGTTAATAAAAGTGCATGTGTTGGTATCTAATTAATCCAACTATCTGCTTATTATTTTATTGTTGTTTGGAAAACATACAGGAACGAAATCACTTGGAACACCTATCAGTAAACGGAAGGATAATATTAGAGTGAATCTTAGAGAAATAGGATAAAGAGGATTGGACTGGACTGATTTTGGTTAGGATATGAACAAATGGCGAAGAATTTTAAACACGGTAATGAACCTTCGGGTTCCACACGAGGTAGGGATTTTCTTCATTGATTGAGGAAGTGTTAGCCTAATTGAATTAATTAATGCGATGTGTGCAAGAACACACTGAAAGAGCTATTGATATCAATTACACTTTGCAGTTTTTCTTTTTAGGACTCAGAACCATTTCTTAAGAAGACTTTTTGAAATTGAATTTAAGCTTTCACAAATATGGGCCACAAAAACGGATCTTTAAAGAGTGCTCAACAGATAACACAAGAAGACATACTTACTAAAGCTGACGATTAACCTTTTAAAGCCTAGCGGTAACTTTACATTCGACCAGGTTTAACATTAAAACATTCTACGTGGTGCCCACATTGCGTTTATGTGTTTTGTACGGATCTCAGAACAAACAGCAACTTTTGCCTACCAAAAATTAAGAGACTGGTTTTTATAACCGAAGTGGAGAGTGTTTACAGCGCGGTACGTACTGAGTCCTTATATTAAACAGATATGCTTCGTCTTTAAAGGGATAAACAACAAACTGTTAAAAGCATTTACTCCGCTACACAAGAACGCTCTACGACTAATACGCCTGCGTTTACGACGCGTGTTCATTTCGCACTGAGATTTTACCTCAAAATCTTTCTCAAGTAGCATAAAGCAGTTTTACTATTTAAAAGACCATAAAATTCGCAGAGAGGCGCATTTGGAGAATATTATAGGGGTGTCCTCTATTGTTTTATAATTATGTAAGGAGTTATTTTATTAATAAATAAGATTTAAAAAAAAGAGTCTCTCTTTACTCTTTCAACATCTTCGTAAAAGTATTCTCCACAGTCTAAATCAAACCAATAATTTCGTAACATATTGTTAAGTACAAGATATATTTTTAATCCTTACATTTTTCGGCACGTGTAGGTATTAAAATATATCTATATTTACCAATGATCCTGTGACTTTGTTGATTTGCTTCAGACTTACGATAAAACGCACGGTACAAAAAGCATACAATTCTCCATAGGTCTAATCAGTATACAATTTTCTCTGGCTTAAAGAGGAGAAATTCCTCCAGCACATTTGTTAAATACACGGCCACGCTCTATATATAAATCAATGTAACAACCAGTGCGCTTACAACAACATTATTATTATCATTATTATTATTATTATTCATTATTAACTGCAAATGGGTACGTACCCGGTGGCAGTATACTATAATAACCACAAAATATACACAAATATACACGATATACACAATATACAAATATACAAATATACACAATACTACACAATACTACACAAAACTATAATACACACAAAATATACACACACGCACACACACTCAAGACAATATACACATAAAAATTACAAACAGAATAACACCAAGTTACAAAATACGAAACAAATTTTAAAACACAAATCAAAATTACAAAACACAACCAAATTACAATACACAACCAAATTACAAAATATAATTGCACACAAAAATTACAACACAATCATGCAGAAGACACTACAACAGTTGATTGCACCGCTTTCAAAATTCTTCTGCCACTTAATAACACTGCACATCATTACACTTCACTTCACTTTGCTTAACTTCACTACACTTCACTTCATTTTACTTCACTTCACTTCACTTCACTTCATAGCACTTTTATACATCTGATAAATTGTAACAAATATCAGTTCAGTGTCGAATTTCAGTATTTCATTCTAAGTATTTCTTTGTCATAGGACCTTCGTCTGGGATTCGTCACAGCTACCGATGCTGATAGCGGTGAAAACGCAGACTTGAAGTTTTCATTCATAGATGTTAAACCAGCAGTCGCTTGGGATCTGTTCGATATCGGACCGATGGATCCAATCAGAGCCGAAGTTATTGTTAAAAAGGACTTGCTGGATTACTGGGGACAGTATACTGTCACTGTGATGGTAAGTGCCGATTTAAAAATAAATTCTTAGATGAAAATTTTGTACGAATTTCTGCTCCTTCTGTAACAAGTAGCGAATTTTGTCAGGCTAAACAAGTCATTACTACGAATAATATAAGACTTTACACTTTCCAGTATATTTGTTGAAAAACAAAGGATGCCTAGAAAGCAACACCCCTTATATTTTTTCACAGTAAATATTTATTCCTAAATCATGAATATTACACATTGTGAGGACTCATAATTTGACTCAATACTCGATTCTTTTTCACAAAGTCTCTCTCTATTTCTACGGCCTTGGGCCAACGAGGAAAAAGTGTGTGTTATCCCTTGTGTGTACCATTCCTTGTCCTGATCACGTAGTCAGGTTCTCACTGCAAGAAATCACATTGTCACCAGTCTCACACTTCGTACGGCGGATTACATCCTTTAGGGCTCCACACAGATGGAAATCTCTACGGATATGACGCATGCGTATCTTTTAAACCTTACAATGATAACATGATAGTGACACGCCCAAATGATAAACCTGTTATTGCTTAGGACGCTGTAATTATATGTAGATTTCATTCATATACGTGACAGACTAGTGTACTATGTTCCATGGGTATCAATGTTTCGAAAAAGTATGCCCCTCCAACATACTGGTACTTACCTATCATATCACCAACACAGAATTTGAATTTACTGCCTGGAGGAGATCAGAATTTTCACTGGCAGCACGTAGTACGTCTTCCTCAGCCTGAAACTTTCAGCCACTTTAAGTGACCGAAAGTCTGATGTTCCTTATTGTTTAAGTATGAGTCATTTTGGACGCCAATATTACCTCAGATTCTACAGAATGTTCCGCGTTACGTGCGACAATCTTGATCATGTTATTACATGAGTAATTTTTGCAAGGAACATCCTGTATAACATCTTTGTTTAAGATACATTACTAAATTAATGATAAATTTGAAAGTATAGAGGAACCCGGTTATAACGACATCGGTTTATACGACATCTCGCTTATAACTTCATACTTTCTGTGGTACCAATTAATTCCTCACTGTTAACCGTAACATTATATTCCTCGGTTATAACAACACTCGTTTATAACGACACAAATTATTCTGTCTCTTTCCTGACGATATAACCTGGTTCGAAAATATACGAAAACACGAATTCGTGGCCTAATTAGAGATATCCAGGCACTTACCTCAAGGAATTGAGAGAGAGAAAGAGAGAGAGAAAGCAAGCCTAAATCGAATCGGACACTTCCCAAAAACAAACTAGAAGACTTATAGCTAAAGCAAGCGTGCCCTGTTGAGTGGTAATACTTCCTGGCACCAATAATACAAATGATGTGTGACGACATTTTGTATCTTTGTCAAAGTGAATGATACCTGACCATTTTTTCAGGCTGCTGATATTGGAAATCTGAATGACACTGCTGATTTTACTATAATCGTCACCGACATCAACAACAACAAACCGGAATTTGTATATCCCACAGGCACAACGGTGATAAGACTCAACATTTTTGTAAGTTCCTTTAACCTTCTATGCCTAGCGGTAACTTTACATATGACCAGGTTTAACATTAAAAAATTCTACGTGGTGCCCACATTTGCGTTTATGTGTTTTGTACGGATCTCAGAACAAACAGCAACTTTTCCTTATAAAACATTAAGAGACTGGTTTTTATAACCCAAGTGGAGAGTGTTTACACTGAGTCCTTATATAAAACAGATACGCTTCGTCTTTAAAGGGTTAATTTGACCTTACAAACACATGTAGACGACTGCAGATATTGTAACAACCATAAAACTTGGGCTAGGAATACGTGTATAATGTAACGAACATTTATCTTGTTCCATTGCTGTCCAAGCAACATATGGAACCTAGGACTAGTCATATTTGAAATGAAAGGATCCATCAGTGTTTTTACTACAGTTGGCGTCACGAAAGTAGTCCCTTCAAGGCCAGTGCCTATGAAGGCAGCGCTGCCACACGGAAATAGATTATATTAGGAGACAGTGCGCAACTAAACGGGAAGTCGGCTCTCGGAGGAATATCTGGTAACAATGCATGGTCGCGGGGAGCGGGGATGTGAGTCAGCTGCTTGACCTTGAAGTGACTATTTTCGCGCTGGCAACTCTAGTCCATCAGTTTATTCATATCAGTTCATCAGGATATTTGCACTAGTCCCTCTGTATATTTGTATTAGCCCATCAGTGTATTAATACTAATCAATCGCTGTCATCACACTAGCCCACCAGGGCATTGAAGTTATTTCGTAAGTACATTTGTAACAGTCCATCGGTATATTTTTCCAGTCTATCAGCATATTTGGTCAAGTCCATAGGTATATTTATCTTAGTTCATCTGAAAATTGATACAAATTCGTTGGTATATATATATACACACTGGTCTATCTGTATGTTTATACCAGTCCATCAGCATATATGTACGAGTCCATGAGCTTAACACCAGTCCATCAGTATATTTATACCAGTCCATCAGTATATACGTACCAGTCCATCAGTATATATGTACTACTCCATCAGTATATATGTACCAGTCCATCAGTATATATGTACCAGTCCATCAGTATATATGTACCAGTCCAGCAGTATATTAGCACCACGCCATCATTTTATTAGTACGAGTCCATGAGTTTATTAGCACCAGTCCATCCGTATATTTATATCAGTCCAGCAGTGTATTAGCGACGGTCCATAATTCTACTGCCACCAGTCCATCAGTTTATTAGTCCTCTCCATCAGTGTGCTTTACCACCCCTTCACATTTGTACTAATTAATTAAAACACGGCCTATGCTTGAACGTTTAAAGTTCTAAAACCATGTAACTTCTCAACCTGTCACCAACAATTCTCCACTTTTTCTGGTAACTGTGGAGAAGAGAAAGTTGTCTTGTTTTTTGCTGGAAACATGACATCAGTTATCCAGTCCTCCAGTCTGTAGTCTAGGTTCTATTCAGAGTGAAATATCTCGGCTACAGCAGATGGAGGTTATAACAATAGACACAAATATCAGAAATTAAATTATGACGAATGAAGTCTGCATTTTGTCTACTCTGGGGTCCTTTGATGTTTTTGATCATTTATATTATGCTATATAGTTCATCAGACTGAATCGAAAGAGTGAATCATAAATGTCCACTCTTTGCAGACACTTAAATTTTATTGCGATATCTCATGCACTGAAAATTTTGCAGAACAACAGCCCAGGAAAGGTGTTGACTGATATGAATGGGAAGAATGTGGTGTTCAGTGCTATCGATGGTAAAGACAATGGACTTAATGGGACGGCAGGCATGTCTTACACCATCACTGGAGATGGTAAGTTTCGGTCTGAGTATCTGTTACAGATGTGACATCGAAATGTATCATTGTACTCTGTCACTACTTGTAAATCTGACAAGGTAGAAACAAATTTGTGAAGAATTTAAACTCCCTCATTTTGAACAATTCCTAATTATTTCATAAACCAGTGTGTTTGTTGTTGTAACGATCGAGTAAAATGTCACATAAAACGCAAAGTCACCAAAGACAGGGAACAATATGGTATTCTGTTTTTTTTTTAGAAATTTATAGCAAGAAGTTAGTTGCACATATTTTCCAGAATAAAGGTAAAGGTAAAGGTTCACCATATAACAGGCCCTGAGGGCCCAAGAGTGTGGTAGAGGTATAGCTCTACCCGTTCGTGAACCTCGGCACAAGGAGAGGATGGGGTGGCTAGCCCCACGCCCCGGCCGCTTTACCCTCGCTAAAGAGACAGAGTACCCGTTGTACAGGAGGCTGGGTGGGCCCCCGGGGCCGGTCTGGACGGCTGCGGAAATTCTCACCCCCACCGGGATTCGATCCCCGGACCGTCCAGCCCTAGCGAGTCGCTATACCTACTGAGATATCCCGGCCCATTTTTCAGAATATAAACAGAAAAATAAATGTAGCTAGTCGACAAAATATAATGGTGTATATTTACGGTAATATTGTACTTATATGGCTGAGCTATGCGAGCAACTCCAAGACTCATTGTGTTGGGTCTGGTCACATATCTCTGCCATTGAATAACCAACACGGAATGAACAATGTGAAAAGTGTAATCATATATTCTTCTTTGCTCCGGTTTACACTCCTATTTATATTTGATTGCTTCAGATGTTGCTTTGCAGTACCTCGAGGTGTCAAGAGATGAACTCTGGCTCAAAGAAGATTTTGATCAGAATATGGATAAGAGTTTCCCGGTAAGAATTTTAACTCTACGAATAAGACAAAATATATCTAAAATAAGTAATTCGATATTTAACTTAATATTTAATATCGTAACGTACATCACTCTGAGTTAGGATTAACAGAAGCTGACGAAACCTAACAAACACACCCCCAACCCTCTCCACCAAACACTTTTACTAGTGTACAGCATGTTGACTTACCAAGTGGGAAATTTTGTTAATGCCCGTCTCCAGATATGATTGCCACGGACAAGTACCGCTATATATATCTCAGCACCGGGGGCTGCGATATGAAATAAAAAATTCACTGAATATTCGCGCCATGAATTTGACACGTTCTTACGAGAGGGTTTGATTGACGTTACGGCCCCAAAACTAATTCTTTTCATGTTACACCTACCACGTCCTGCAGAAAATTAAAATATTTTATTAACACAAAAAGTACAGGCTAGGAAACTTTATTTACTTAACATCCCTAACACGTTCAACACAAGCGATGATTCTAAATAATTTATTTTAAGGCCAAACATAAGTTATTAAACATCTTATACATTCAAGAACTGCATGTACGAGCGCTCACAGGGACGGAAAAATAAGGTGCTGCTGTGATGACGCTGCTAACAGCGATAAGACATAAGTTAAAGCTGTATCTGTACCACACAGATATAGCTTTTCTGTTATACCAACCGATTTTCCGTTGTTTCACAGCTGAAACTTGAGGCATGCGACGGTGAATTTGAGACCAACAAACAGTGCACATCAGTTGAGACAAAAGTGACACTCACGGTAAATGCTCAGTTTGAACCAACATTCGATAAACCTGAATGGACAACCAATTTCACCGGTAAGAAAGCTACTGTCAAAGTATTTATAAGTTTTATAAACGTCCGTGCATTAGATTCCTTCTCTCGAAACGTATTATATTCTGACATCTTCTGCAATATTACGCAGTGTCGAGTGATAAACCTTTACCGACGTTTCGGAGCAACGTATCGGTCTCATTTTCAAAGGGAGGTGCTTTTATTATGAAAATATTGATTACACACTGGAAGAAAGATGCAGGATTTGGGATTCAGGATTTAACAGTGCATGCATCTTCAAGGTCAAGAGCAGAAAAGCGTAGGAAATCAACCAACGAAGTGTCAGATACCAGAAGACTCTAATTCTGAGCAGAAAGACGTATCCTGTGAAATGTATTGACAATTTTTGGTACAGAACATGCAGTGTTTAAATGAATGAAATCTGGAGGGGGTAAAGGTAAAGGTAAAGCAGTCCCATTACAGGCCTGGACAGGCCCACAGGGTTCCAGGAGGTTGAGGCTCCCAGATTTCTAGACAATCGGCACATGAAGGTGGTAAGGTTGTCAGCCCTACGCACCGGCCGCCTTTACCCCCTCCCCCCCCCAGAAAATATTCCTGGTACTCATTTCTGTTAGAGGCTGAGTCGACCCCAGGGCCATAGTGCGACCGAAAGGATTATGCCAATGAGAAATTCCAATGACACCCTCGGGAATCGAACCCGCGACCTTCCGGTTTGTAGCGCAGTGCCTCAACCAACTGCGCCAGCGCGGCCCCGGTGACGGTGGGTGGGACCGTACAATTTAATTCAATCATAGTAACCCAAAGACTGCCGTCTAATTAAGGGCCCGGGTGCCTTGTTCATCGAGCGGAATTTAAAAAAGATACACAATTTAAACCCAAAGAAGGGACAAAGCGTTAAATATTGCAAATTTAGAATTCAACAAGCAGCCGACAGTAACTACTCTGTGGTCCTACTCATTGGGGTTGGGACTGGGTGTGCAAGCTACAACCGTAACAAAACCATGAGGCACTTACGGATTAATAAAAACTTTCCCGACTCTTATATATAAGGGGCCACTTAGTAGACCTGGGAGTAGATGTAATAACAAAATGAAAATGGAGTTAAGAAGCAGTAAACGGGGTCAATAGCATCACTTTATGAGCAAGGTAATTAAAATTGGGAGTTTCATAAAGTCAAGGAATTTGCTGGTTAGTTTAACCTCTTAAAGTCTAGCGGTAACTTTACATACTGCCAGGTTTAACATTAAAAATTCTACGTGGTGCCCACATTGCGTTTATGTGTTTTGTACGGATCTCAGAACAAACAGCAACTTTTGCCTTATAAAACATTAAGAAACTGGTTTTTATAACGGAAGTGGAGAGTGTTTACAGCGCGGTACGCACTGAGTCCTTATATAAAACAGATAAACTTCGTCTTTAAAGGGTTAATAACGTTTTAAACAAAGATCCTGCCTGTGGAGTTATTAAAGTTGGATTCTAGAGTACTCTGGAGCAACCGCTGGATCAAAAATTGCGAAATAGCTCAAATGTCAAAGTTCAGGGACTGTTCAAGTTTTATTAAAATCTCCTTTGGTTAGCCCACGTGATATTGCTCTTCCAATAATTTTTCATTATCGTAAATTCCATAAAGTAATTAAAACAATTATTTAAAGGTTTTATATTTATTAAGGTCAGTATTAATGTGCATGCATATTCTTATTCATCTTTCAACAGAAAATAGTACAGGATTAGCAGAAACCAGGAAAATCGACGTATCAGTCACGGACGTAAACAACGCCGATGGATGTGAAGAGTCAGACGACTGCGCTGCAGACCCAATTTATTACTTCATTTTTGGTATGTTCCCTTTCCATACACAGTAATTGCTTTGTATTACTGGTTTGATAAAACCTCAATTAAAACATTTTATTCGTTATGCAATTAATTTAAGTTCTTAATTCTTTAAAATACCCATAAATATCATACTGAGAATGAGTCCGTTGTTACTTCTTGTTTTAACACTATTACACTGGAATTTGTTTCGTTTCGCAGTCCTTCCCTCTTCTACCTACTCACAGCAGGTGTCGAGGTTGTTTATTTTCACTTGATCACACTCAGACACACACCACAGTCGGTAGGACTCCTCTGGACGAGGGACCGGCCCGTCGCAGAGACCTCTACCTGGCAACACAAACACTGTACGAGACAAACATCCATGTCCCCGGTGGGATTCGAACCCACGATCCCAGCAAGCGCTCGGCTGCAGACCTACGCCTTAGACCGCGCGACCACTGGGATCGGCGCATCCATATAATGCTTTACAAATCATTTAGCTTCCGTGAAGTCGAGACGAACCACAACGCAATGTATATTTTCTCCACACTAACCCACCCACTCCCCCCTACGGCCCCCCAATCACACACACACACACACACACACACACATACACAATTCTCCACAAAGCTGACTGTTACAGAGTTAAGAGTGTTTAATTTAGGTTTTAAATTTACCCTTACATCACCTTCACCTCACTTAATTTATTTGTTGTGGCAATGCAGAAAATTTGGAAAACAAAAGATGCGAAAGCAATGTACGTATAACTCAATACCGAGTGGCAATGGCGTAACCATTGTTGGCGTGGAAAAGCGATATATAGTATATATTCTGAGTGTGTGTATGTAGCCTTAGTTATCCAGCATGCCAAGCGCATGCGCCGTATTATATTGTCATCTGTGGTCTGTCTGGCTGTACCATATTTTTACACATTATCTCATAAACGGCACGATTTTCAGAAAAAAAGTTGCTGAACACAAAATGTGTGCTTTGACTTTCTCTACAACTCTGTCTAAACATTTCTTATTCTAAGAAGAATTTAGGGAGATATTATCATAAAAGTACATAGGTCTTCGTGTAAAGTGCACTTTACTCTTGCCAGATTTTAACGGAATTTGCATTTTCTAGACGGATTTTCGAAAAACACTCAAATATTGAATTCCATGAAAATCCGTCGAGTAGGAGCCGAGTTTCTCGATGCGGACGGGCAGGCAGGCAGGCAGGCAAGAGGAAGCTAATTGTCACTTTTCGCAATTTTGCGAAACCCCTAAGAAGACAGTTTTTAAAATAGTGTTCGAATGGTGAAAATTTAAATCCCCCCAGTACAGTTACTGCTTTCCGACCAGGGCTGTGCAGTCGGTACACAAAAGCTCCGACTCCGACTTCTCGATTTTTAAAACTCCGACTCCGACTCCTTCATAAAAGCTCAATATGTATTAATAACGGTAAACCTATAAGACATTTCATCACCACCACGTGAATCATCAGGCTACTGTTTAGACTTATAACCTATATTTAAGTATAAGTCTAATGGTTACTGTAGCTATCAGGGCTCTGGATTTGGAGTATCTAGTTAAGATTTTAGACTGAGGTCGGAGACGGAGTCGGTACATTTGTACGGAGTCGGAGTCGGCACATTTGTACCGACTCCACCTAAAAATGCCTTCCGACTCCGACTCCACAATTCCGACTCCGAGTCCACAGCCCTGTTTCGGACAAAACTCCTTTCCTACTGCAATATACTAATAATTATACGCATAACTGACTTATCTCATTCTAATCAAACGTTCAATGCCTAGCGGTTAGTTACGTGTCGGCAGGGGTTACATTAAAATCTGAATTGTATCCACAAATTATAATGGTTTCATCTAAAATTTGTTTCAGATGGAAATACGGATATTTTCAACCTGGAAGCAGAATCCGGGATCCTGTCACTAAAACAGGAGCTAGACCGGGAAGAACAAAGTGTTTACACTCTTACTGTTGTTGTCACTAACTTCGATGATGGACCCCACGCAAAGCCAGGAAACAGGAGCATGCTAGAAGTCACCATAAATGTAATTACGTAATTATATATATATATGTATATATAGACTATGAAAAAACTTCTGTCTGCGTCGTTCGTGCGCAAAGATTACGGCAACAGCAATTTAATTCTGGTTGTTTTTATATACTGTTCGTACCGCGCACTGTCGGTAACCGAATCACACTATGTTCAGTCGAACAAAACGCACTGTATTGTTTTCAGATATTCCATATTACAGTATCTTGTTAATCAATCCCGCATGTTTCGATCTCTCATGGGATCATCATCAGGGATTCGCATCTAAGTAACATTTCACAAAACTAAACTAGCAATATATATTGGCTACGTATTAAAAAATACAAAAACAAAGTCAGTTAACCTTTTAAAGCTTAGCGGTTACTTTACGTATTGGCGAATTTAATATTAAAAAATTCTACGTGGTGCTCACATTGCGTTTATGTGTTTTGTGTGGATCTCACAACAAACAGCAACTTTTGCCTTATAAAACATTAACAGATTGCTTTTTTTAACCGAAGTGTAGTGTTTACTGCGCGGTACGGACTGAGTCCTTGTATAAAACAGACAATGTTTTGTCTTTAAAGGGTTAATGGAGTTATGGATTTGTAACAGGCACTGAGCTTTAGAGGGTTAAACAAATTGTAAAATACGACATGTAAAAAAGTAGATTTAATTATTTTTAGCGCAAGCAAAACAATATTTTCCAAACTTTAATTTTTTTTCAGGTAATCGATCTAATAGACACGGCTCCAGTGTTCGCGAAGAAATTGTTTGCAGCTGGAATTAATATTGGAGACAAAGTGAACGATGTAGTAACAACTTTCAATGTGAGTATCAAACTGCAGTGAAAATTACGAAAAGAGATAAGACGGCACGACGCCATTCATGAAGACGCTGTGGATGGGCAGGACTCTAGGCATACAGCAGCCATTCCTAATGATTTTCTACCTGTAGGTGGTTTAGGAAATCCGCATCATAAACGACAGTTTGATAAAATACCTTTTTAATATTATCAGTACCCAAGGCTACTGTAGAATTAGGATATGAACCAGTTTATTCACTTCTTTATCCATGAATTTGCCTCAAGACATATCTTAATATTATCATTTCACTTTATCTGTCCTCCCAGAAGCCACTTCACAAGGCTTTTCACCGGCACAATTATATATACCGAAAGCATAAATATCTGTCACGATGTGTTTTCTTGTTCTTTCCATTCTTGGTCCTATGAACTGCGTGTTTTTTTTTTCCTGCATTGCAAGACCATCAGTTTGACATATCGCAAATATGAAGAAGAAGTTCCTAAAAGTGGCCAACAGATGGCAGACAATATTGATATGACCTGTGACTGGATTTAGGTCACGGAACTACAACCTCAGTGGTTTCATATTGTAAATATCCCGCATAAATTGCCGTATATGGACGCGTGTACCACTGAACGTGTTTGATAGAGGGCTGCCAGATGAGGTCCTACGCAGCGTACGTTTATAAGAACGTTACTGTATTAGTAATAGGGAAAGATGTAGAAGTAAGCGGATTGACTTATGGAAGTATTGTCCAGACACGTCTATGGGGGCTTCAGGGACGCGAAAAAAGTATCTCATAAAGGAACTTAGACGCACTCAACCTTACTCTGTAGTTACAAAACATCTGGACTACAGACTTACTTCAAAGACTGCAATCAGAGCAGATAAAAAAATCAGCTTATTCTTCTCCACTGACAGACGCAACAGGACTTCTGAAACGTCAGTAAAATTCTACCAGAATACACGGTGTCAAATCACAAGCAACAGCAACCTTTTTAGGCAACGCCTCAGAAATCACGCATCTCATGTGCATGACACTTATACAGCTGTATGTAATTACATAGGAATATGTAGTTCTTAACACTGATTTGTATGTGTACATATGTGACGTTACATCCTAAACATTTTCACAAAATTTTAAACCAACAAAATAGTCCAATGCATAATAAGAATAGTTACTCAAAATCTGTATTGACTGTCAAAATGCTATTAGTTTGTAAATAACTAGTGTTGTAGGCGCGTGACTTAGAAATCTATTTCCTTATGCAGGCAACTGATGAAGATTTAGACGATCAATTAACGTACCATATCGTTGCCGAGTCAATGGATGTAACAGACAGCACTCTTGACTACTTGATCGGCCGAGATCCTTTTAAAATAAATGGGGACAAACTGCAACTTGGTTTCGAGGTTCAAGATACTTCTCTGAGAGGCATGTTCACATTTGACGTTCAAGTGTCAGACAAAGGTTTGTGTTTACAATATTTGTTATGTACATAAAATACACATATGGTGTGAAATTACTATGTTCGTGGTTAACCCTCTAAAGACGAATCGTATCTGTTTTAGATAAGGACTCAGTGCTTACCGCGCTGTAAACACCCTCCACTTAGGTTATAAAAACCAATCTCTTAATGTTTTATAAGGCAAAAGTTGCTGTTTGTTCTGAGATCCGTACAAAACACATAAACGCAATGTGGGCACCACGCAGAATTTTTTAATGTTAAACCTGGTCGTATGTAAAGTTACCGCTAGGCTTTAAAAGGTTAAGCTAAAGTCAGCATCTGATGCTGATGTTGCAAACACTTGGATGTAAAAGGCAGATGTTATATGGAGGTGCAAATATTTAAAACGTGGTATTGAAAGTTAATTAGAACAAACCAACAATTACGGACAAAATTCACAAAGTTATATTTACACTGACATTATCCCTACACGTTTCAATGGACACGCCATCATCTTCAGTGGGTACAAAGTGTTACATATGCCAAAGCATCAAGAAGTGTAAGTTCTTCCTACATGCTAAAAACCTGGTCTATAATAAAAATGTAAGACACGAGCAGCGTATCGATGTTTTGGTACTGGTATCGAAACTTTAGCATACATATGTCATAAGACCACTATGACAGTTTTCATTTTTCAAATATAAATCTACTGTTGCACACTGCAGAAACCAATTGTGGAGGAAACTCACGTGTATTGGGATGTAAAGAAAATTATGCACTCTCTTTTGTTGAGCACCGGTCTGGAACATATTACGAAGCTAATTTTATACTGTTTTCACCGTGCATTTTTATTGTATAAAATCAAACACCAACAAATGCATATATATACATATATATGAAAACCACTTTCACATTATATGATATCTTATTACCCGACATGTTTCGATGTCTGTCGTATACATTATCATCAGAGGCATTTCTTACCATGGTCTTCACAAGAATCATATGTTGCACTGCTTGGGCAGTGGACCCGTGATTTATTGATGTTTGTTCAAAGTCTACAGTGCAACATATGATTCTTGTGAAGACCATGGTAAAAAATGCCCCTGATGATAATGTATACGACAGACATCGAAACATGTCGGGTAATAAGATATCATATAATGTGAAAGTGTTTCTTCTTATGTATAGTGCATTTGTTGGTGTTTTTTTATATTACGAAGCGTTTTGATCAAAAGTTATAAATTTCAGTGACACAGTATCTTCAAATAAAAAGCATTTCGTTTTAGAAATCTCGCCAATTTTATTACGAAGGAAAAGTAAATTATTTTAACCCAAACTAAATTTCTCCGACAATATTTATTACTGATGTCCACTAGAGAATTTAACTAATAATAATTTGGTAACTTAGCGTTTTCAAAAATATCACTTTTATAAAATTGCTATAAGAAAAATCGAAAAGTCTCAGTAGAAATCTGCACATCTCATGTTAAATTTAACATACTTGATTACCAAGTAAATTTGTATTTATTTTTATCAAATGGAAGGCGGCATCAATTTTACCCTTTCCTAGCGTTTACTTGATGGAGTTAGTGATCCGCAGGTTGGTTTCTCAGAATAATCCCTGATAATTAGTGACAACATAGCAGACTTCTAGGGAGATGATATCTGAGAACTTCCACAAATCCTTAAATCGCTTGTCTCTCGTCCGACGAGTTGCGGAGATTTGGGCAGTTACAGGAATTGCCAGCGTGCAGGATAACACACACAGAAAGCAAAACTGAATTACACTGAAGGAGATGCTGTAAAATCCCCGCTATATTATGCAAGCATTCTTGCTGTAAGCTTAAAACCCCAATCTCCTTTTCAAAGTTCACAAGCTTCAGCATACAAGTGTTCAAGTCAGGCATCTATGTGATATATGATATTTATTAACCGCAATTCGGTTTCCGCTCGGTGGCAGTTTCTCTATACTGATAAATTTTTATTTTGATTCCGTTCTTTTTTGTTCAACCACGGTTCTGTCTGTCTTCTTTTGTATACTCTCTCATAAAACTTAGTGTCTGTGGGACTGTAACATTCTGAAAATTAACGCCGGACCTTTCACAGCCTAGTGGTTACTACAGGCAACAACTAATTTTGCAATTCAAAATTTCTCTTCTTCTCATTTCTGTGTTTTGTATGGATATCAGAACAAACAGCCTTTATTTCCATACACAGCATTAATTGACTGGTTTTCATAACCGAGACGGTGTGTGTTTACTGCGCGGTACGGACTGTAGTCCTTTAAAGCCCAGTGGTAAGTATATGCACCACCAGGTTTAACGTTCAGTAATTCTACGTTTTGCCCACACAGTGTATTTATGTGTTTTGTGTGGATCTCAGAACAAACAGCGATTATTTCCCTATACAGCATTAACTGACTGGTTTTTATAACCGAGACGGAGTGTGTTTACTGCGCGGTACGGACTGAACCTTTAAATATACCTTCTGCCCACACAATGTATTTATGTGCTTTGTGTGGATCTCAGAACAAACAGCGATTATTTCCCTATACAGCATTAACTGGCTGGTTTTTATAACCGAGACGGAGTGTGTTTACTGTGTGATAGGAAATGAAATTTTAGGCGCATTGGCAAAATTGCAAAAAGCAACTGTTATCCTTGTCATATCTGAGTCTGTCTGTCTGTCTGCCTGTCTGTCCGTCTGTCTCTCTGTCTGTCTGTCTGTCCGTCTGTCCGTCCGTCCGTCCGTCCGTGTGTCAGCATGGAACAACTCGGATCCCACCAGAAGAGTTTTCATGAAATTTCATCTTTTAGCAGTTCTTCTTATGAGAAATATTTAGACGAAAGTTTTAGAGAAAACCAAAACACACATTTTGTGCTCAATAGTGTTTTCTTTTTCGAAAATCGTTCCGTTTATGAGATAATGTGAAAAAGTATGGTACAGCCAGACAGGCCACAGATGGCAATATAATACGGCGCATGCGCTTTGCATGCTGGATAACTAAGGCTACAGACACACACTCAAGAGTATGTAATGCTTATTGCTTTTCCACGGCCAAAATGGTTACGCGAACGCGCCTCGATATCACGTTATACGTAAACTGCCGGTCTTTTTAAATATAATTCAATTTAACATTCGTCTTCAAGGGGCTGATATAGGTATGGCATATAAACACTTGTTCTTCGTAGGTTTAAATCCCACGTGGCAATTAACACGGTCAGCCAATGAGTGCTTATCACCCAGGTCAATATGGGGCTCGGAATTTACAGCGCCCTGGCACAAGGTCATAGCGTAGCTGCTAACCTTTTAAAGCCTAGCGGTAACTTTACGTACCACCAGGTTTAACATTAAAAAATTCTACGTGGTGCGCACATTGCGTTTATGTGTTTTGTACGGATCTCAGAACAAACAGCAACTTTTGCCTTATAAAACATTAAGAGACTGGTTTTTATAACCGAAGTGGACAGTGTTTACAGCGCGGTACGCACTGAGTCCTTATAAAAACAGATACGCCTCGTCGTTGAAGGGTTAAAAAATTCTACGCCGTGCCCAAATTGCGTTTATGTGTTTTGTACAGATCTCAGAACAAACAGCAACTTTTGCCTTATAAAACATTAAGAGACTGGTTTTTATAACCGAAGTGGAGAGTGTTTACAGCGCGGTACGCACTGAGTCCTTATATAAAACAGATACGCTTCGTCTTTAAAGGGTTAAAAAATTCTACGCGGTGCCCACATTGCGTTTATATGTTTTGTACGCATCTCAGAACAAACAGCAACTTTTGCCATATAAAACGTTAAGAGATTGGTTTTTATAACCGAAGTGGAGAGTGTTTACAGCGCGGTACGCACTGAGTCCTTATATAAAACAGATATGCTTCGTCTTTAAAGGGTTAAAGAAGCAATATGCTAGGGCGAAAGTGAAGAGGAATTGTAATGTTTCTGTGACGCTGAGGTCTGATCTCTCTTGCGCCAGTTTGAAGAGGAAGGTGATTTGTCTCGTCCGCCAGAGCTGCTCAACGATTTGCATAAATCCTTATATGATTTACACTTTAGCATACAAATCTTTTAATGTCCTTACTTTGACAGGAGGTTTCACAGACGACGCTGCATGCCAAATATACATTATATCCGAAGCCAATCTCGTCAGCATGCGATTTCAGAACAACGAATCTTTCGTAGAGTCGAAGAAGGCTGAGGTGAGTTACTTGTAATATTCATTTCCTTATGACGTAGATTTGACGTCTTAAATCTCTAATTACAAATGTCTTATAGATTTAAAGTAAAATAATAAGTATCACTTTAAATGTTGTAATTTCAAATCGACTCGCTTTCTTCCTTTTACTATATGATTACTGTGAATATGACCACGTCTCTTTCTAGATAGCCAAAATTTATACAGAAGTATTGAAGTATCAAAGCAACGTGAAGAAGGTAGCCAGAGCATTGAATTCACAAGGCGCACCAATGGACAATGCGACTGATGTGACGTCATACTTTGTAGATGAGAACAAGCAACAACCAGTCAACAAAGAGGAAATCACAAAGTGAGTAAAAATACATACATGGGGTCCACCTCGCAGATGACAGCAAAAATTACAGTCAAACCCAGTTATAACAACATGGGTTTATGCGATACCCCACCTATAGCGTCCTATATTTTGTGTGGCACAAATTAATTCTTCAGTATTAACAATGCTCGGTTATAACAACACTCGTTTATAACGACACAAAATATTTAGTCCCTTTCGTGATGTTATAACCGGTTCGACTGTACAATTAATTCCTTGACAATAGCTGTGTGTCATCCCATTGCAGGACACCTGTCTGAGGAATAAGTCGACATTTTGTAGGTTACTATTTTTATTTCTTCGCCTTTAGATTCCTTACGCCATTCACAAAATTTAAATTTGAATTTTAAATGCTGTTTAAGTCTTATTAACAAAATATTTCAGCTATATTTGCAATAAGCCTTATTTTGAGTATCAATATCATAGTCTCTTAATTTTATTCCAATCTTATACTTCATATATCCTTATCGTAATGTATTTATTTACTTTCCAAATTTAAGGTAATGCCTGAATGTCGGTAGTTTCTTTACTTATACTGCAGACATAAGAATACCCCTTTAAATATATTCACACTACACAGGTCTACAGTTATATTCCCTTGTATTGCGTCCTATATTTCTCACACAAAAAGCTTTTGGAATTAACCCTTTAAAGACGAAGCGTATCTGTTTTATATAAGGACTCAGTGCGTACCGCGCTGTAAACACTCTCCACTTCGGTTATAAAAACCAGTCTCTTAATGTTTTATAAGGCAGAAGTTGCTGTTTGTTCTGAGATCCGTACAAAACACATAAACGCAATGTGGGCACCACGTAGAATTTTTTAATGTTAAACCTGGTGGTATGTAAAATTACCGCTAGGCTTTAAAAGGTTAAAAGCGACAAAGCGAGATGTTTTCCACGTTGCGTACAACGGACAATGTTTCAAAAAGTTAGCCTTGTTTTTAAAAAATCCACAAAATGCTGAGTTGAACATCGCGTAATTTTTGTTTCAAGTGGAACCTAGGCACTGAGCCAAAACCACCTGGACATATTTCTTAAATATTACACATAAAATTTTTTGACATTTCTTCTGTTGTTTCTGATATAAAAACTTGCGGGTGGGCACAGGGAGAAAGACCTCCCTGTTATGCCTTTATTTTATGCTTTTGCGCGTAACAGTTCGTGAGAAACCCCTACTGATAATATTCCTAGTAAACTAAAAAAATTTCGGTCACGAAAAGGAATTTGTTTTTGACTTGTAAGTTAAACCTGATGAAGCCCCCCTCCCGTCCCCCCCACCCCAACTACAACAAAACAGCCATATTATATTGTTTCTTGTTTAGGGCAATTAATAACAAAGACACCTACAATCAACTGCGGTACGAACTGTACGGTCAGCAGCAGCTGGTGCTGGATTCGGTCGACGACACACAGAGTGAAACAGAAGCTAATGTGGAAGGCCTTCTACAAACCGTCTTAATTGTGGTGTCGGTGGTCTTAGGTACATTGGTCGTGGTTCTGTTTGCAGCCTTTTTTATCAGAACCAGAAGGTGGGTATTACAATATGTGAGAAATAAAGGTAAAGCAGTCTCATTACAGGCTTGGGCAGGCCCACAGGGTTCCAGGAGGTTGAGGTTCCCAGATTTCTAGACAATTGGCACATGAAGGTGGTAAGGTTGTCAGCCCAGGAAATATTCCTGGTACTCATTTCTGTTAGAGGCTGAGTCGACCCCAGGGCCATAGTGCGACCGACAGGATTATGTCAATGAAAAAAAAAAAAACTGACACCATCGGGAATCGAACCCGCGACCTGCTGGGTTGCAGCGCAGTGCCTCAACCAACTGCGCCACCTCGGCCCATATTTGAGGCATCCGTACTGGTGATATGAATTGCTAGTTACACACATATAGGCCAAATGCGAAAACAATTCTACATTTTACAAGGACGTGCCTGTTGACGTAACAATCTGTGTGCCCACGTGCGGTCGTACGCTGACTAGGGAGTCGGCACTGCTTTATGTGATAAGATAGCTTGCAGGAAGTGGCAAGCGCTATTCGCGGGATAAGGACCTATATAAATTCGTAGCGGTGACGCGACAAGACCCAACCTCATGTCTAGGCTAAACATATGGCGACTGCTTCGACTTGGGTCACTTTTTACGGACAGTGTGCGGGAAACAGACAAGTGGCGCATCTTTGTGCAAGTGTGTCGCTGCTACGATGTGATAAAAGTACTCACAAGTGACCAGATGTTTTTCAAATATACCAGACCTGACAACCCTGCTAAAAAGTGACAAAATCAGGGAAACTTAAACAAATGAAGGATTTTGTGTTGTCACAGATTATGTAAATGGTTGTCCCCTTCCATTTTAGACGTCCTTTACTAAGGAAGAGGAAGGCCAGATGTGGAGAAAACGTCCTTTTCTCCGTCCGTCTGTCCGTTCTACTATTTATCCTTCTTCCGGAGGGTGAACTAGTGTCAAGGACTAAATATTATCTCGTATTTTCATGAAATTTATTATGGGAGTTACTTATAAAATTTGTCTAGCACCACTGTCAGCTTCGTGAAAATCCTTTCAGTGACATTCACATTCCAATTAAGGGCTTAAATGAATTTCTTGAAGGGCTTGGCTCAAGTTTCATAAGGTAAGGCCTCCAAGTAATGCTGGTGAACTCCAGTGAGTCTGGAGAAGGCATTCCGTTGTGTTATTTAACCCTTCAAAGACGAAGCATATCTGTTTTATATAAGGACTCAGTGCGTACCGCACTGTAAACACTCTCCACTTCGGTTATAAAAACCAGTCTCTTAATGTTTTATAAGGCAAAAGTTGCTGTTTGTTCTGAGATCCGTACAAAACGCATAAACGCAATGTGGGCACCACGTAGAATTTTTTAATGTTAAACCTGGTGGTACGTAAAGTTACCGCTAGGCTTTAAAAGGTTAACTATATAGAAACAAACAGAAAGTCACCCAAACTCAATACTTTATTGGAAGTAAAATTACATTACGTATATGAAGTGTCTACGTGGAGAAGACTACATAACGAGGAACTTAATGACCTGTACTCATCACCAAATATTGTTCGGGTAATCAAATCGAGAAGAATGAGATGGGCGGTGCATGTAGCACGTATGGGACAAGAGAGGTGCATACAGGATTTTGGCGGGGAGACCTGAGGGAAGGCGACCACTTCAGAGACCAAGGCGTAGATGGGAGGATAATATTAAAATCGATCTTAAAGAAGTGGGATGGGAGGGCATGGACTGGATTAAGCTGGCTCAGGATAGGGACAGGTGGGGGCTGTTGTGAATGCGGTAATGAACCTCCAGAGAATGCGGGGAATTTGTTGACTAGCTGAGAAACTGTTAGCTTCACAAGAAGGCCTCTGCTCCATGGAGTATGTGTTTCAGCCTATAAGAGGGCCATCTTCAGGCGAGTCTAATACAAAGTGTTCAAAGGAAGATAATATTAAAATGAAATTGTCCTATGTCTTATATACATAGTTAGAATTCCTTTTTAAAAGAAGCGGCTTTTTACAGTACCTTCTCGAGTAGTTGTAAATGGTAACGTCATTTATAAGTATTATAAGAACATTAATAAAAATTACGATCTCTAAATTTCATGAGGGCTGATATACTCCACGTATAAAATTAGACCTTACAGAGGTAAGACGGGGGAAACTATTTGGGACACCTCTCAGGAAAAAATAAGCTTATGTTTTGGAAAATATGGTACATACATAGTACATAAATAAAAATCTACATGAACCATTAGACTTTGTGAAACGAGGTTAAAGAGGACGGATTCCGGTATGATAGGTAGCTAGTAATGTTGGATGGCTGACCTAACTTCATACCATTGGTGATCATGTTGATTCTTTTGCAGTTTGAACCGTCGCTTGGAGGCGCTTTCTACCACTAAATTTGGTTCTCAAGACTCTGGCCTCAACAGAATTGGTCTGGCAGTGCCGAACACAAACCAACACGCGGTGGAAGGCTCCAATCCCGTCTGGGGCAACGAGGAACTTGTCGATCGAAACTTTGACAATGTCAGGTGAGAAAGTCTCAAACGGTGGGCGAGTTACATGAACCTGCAATGAGCCTGCCATGTATTTCGAACGTTGTGACTTTGAAACTACAAGACAGCATTGCTAAATGCAACGTTCCTTTTTATTGCACCATTAGAGGTCTTTTATCCTAGCTGAGCATTATGTTAATTTAAGGTTTATGTAAATATGTTGTGATAACAGTATGGATTATTTTACATGTCCCAACCGTTCCGAATGGCTGCTAAAGAAAGAAAGAAAGAAAGAAAGAAAGAAAGAAAGAAAGAAAGAAAGAAAGAAAGAAAGAAAGAAAGAAAGAAAGAAGGAAAGAAAGAAGGAAAGAAAGAAAGAAAGAAATATAAGTGTAATATAATGTAGAAACCGCGTAACCCTGAGTGTAATATAACACAGAAACTGCGTGACCCTGAGTGTAATATAACACAGAAACCGCGTGACCCTGAGTGTAATATAATACAGAAACCGCGTGACCCTGAGTGTAATATAACACAGAAACCGCGTGACCCTGAGTGTAATATAATACAGAAACCGCGTGACCCTGAGTGTAATATAACACAGAAACCGCGTGACACTGAGTGTAATATAACACAGAAACCGCGTGACCCTGAGTGTAATATAACACAGAAACCGCGTGACCCTGAGTGTAATATAACACAGAAACCGCGTGACCCTGAGTGTAATATAATACAGAAACCGCGTGACCCTGAGTGTAATATAATACAGAAACCGCGTGACCCTGAGTGTAATATAATACAGAAACCGCGTGACCCTGAGTGTAATATAATACAGAAACCGCGTGACCCTGAGTGTAATATAATACAGAAACCGCGTGACCCTGAGTGTAATATAATACAGAAACCGCGTGACCCTGAGTGTAATATAATACAGAAACCGCGTGACCCTGAGTGTAATATAATACAGAAACCGCGTGACCCTGAGTGTAATATAATACAGAAACCGCGTGACCCTGAGTGTAATATAATACAGAAACCGCGTGACCCTGAGTGTAATATAATACAGAAACCGCGTGACCCTGAGTGTAATATAATACAGAAACCGCGTGACCCTGAGTGTAATATAATACAGAAACCGCGTGACCCTGAGTGTAATATAATACAGAAACCGCGTGACCCTGAGTGTAATATAATACAGAAACCGCGTGACCCTGAGTGTAATATAATACAGAAACCGCGTGACCCTGAGTGTAATATAATACAGAAACCGCGTGACCCTGAGTGTAATATAATACAGAAACCGCGTGACCCTGAGTGTAATATAATACAGAAACCGCGTGACCCTGAGTGTAATATAATACAGAAACCGCGTGACCCTGAGTGTAATATAATACAGAAACCGCGTGACCCTGAGTGTAATATAATACAGAAACCGCGTGACCCTGAGTGTAATATAATACAGAAACCGCGTGACCCTGAGTGTAATATAATACAGAAACCGCGTGACCCTGAGTGTAATATAATACAGAAACCGCGTGACCCTGAGTGTAATATAATACAGAAACCGCGTGACCCTGAGTGTAATATAATACAGAAACCGCGTGACCCTGAGTGTAATATAATACAGAAACCGCGTGACCCTGAGTGTAATATAATACAGAAACCGCGTGACCCTGAGTGTAATATAATACAGAAACCGCGTGACCCTGAGTGTAATATAATACAGAAACCGCGTGACCCTGAGTGTAATATAATACAGAAACCGCGTGACCCTGAGTGTAATATAATACAGAAACCGCGTGACCCTGAGTGTAATATAATACAGAAACCGCGTGACCCTGAGTGTAATATAATACAGAAACCGCGTGACCCTGAGTGTAATATAATACAGAAACCGCGTGACCCTGAGTGTAATATAATACAGAAACCGCGTGACCCTGAGTGTAATATAATACAGAAACCGCGTGACCCTGAGTGTAATATAATACAGAAACCGCGTGACCCTGAGTGTAATATAATACAGAAACCGCGTGACCCTGAGTGTAATATAATACAGAAACCGCGTGACCCTGAGTGTAATATAATACAGAAACCGCGTGACCCTGAGTGTAATATAATACAGAAACCGCGTGACCCTGAGTGTAATATAATACAGAAACCGCGTGACCCTGAGTGTAATATAATACAGAAACCGCGTGACCCTGAGTGTAATATAATACAGAAACCGCGTGACCCTGAGTGTAATATAATACAGAAACCGCGTGACCCTGAGTGTAATATAATACAGAAACCGCGTGACCCTGAGTGTAATATAATACAGAAACCGCGTGACCCTGAGTGTAATATAATACAGAAACCGCGTGACCCTGAGTGTAATATAATACAGAAACCGCGTGACCCTGAGTGTAATATAATACAGAAACCGCGTGACCCTGAGTGTAATATAATACAGAAACCGCGTGACCCTGAGTGTAATATAATACAGAAACCGCGTGACCCTGAGTGTAATATAATACAGAAACCGCGTGACCCTGAGTGTAATATAATACAGAAACCGCGTGACCCTGAGTGTAATATAATACAGAAACCGCGTGACCCTGAGTGTAATATAATACAGAAACCGCGTGACCCTGAGTGTAATATAATACAGAAACCGCGTGACCCTGAGTGTAATATAATACAGAAACCGCGTGACCCTGAGTGTAATATAATACAGAAACCGCGTGACCCTGAGTGTAATATAATACAGAAACCGCGTGACCCTGAGTGTAATATAATACAGAAACCGCGTGACCCTGAGTGTAATATAATACAGAAACCGCGTGACCCTGAGTGTAATATAATACAGAAACCGCGTGACCCTGAGTGTAATATAATACAGAAACCGCGTGACCCTGAGTGTAATATAATACAGAAACCGCGTGACCCTGAGTGTAATATAATACAGAAACCGCGTGACCCTGAGTGTAATATAATACAGAAACCGCGTGACCCTGAGTGTAATATAATACAGAAACCGCGTGACCCTGAGTGTAATATAATACAGAAACCGCGTGACCCTGAGTGTAATATAATACAGAAACCGCGTGACCCTGAGTGTAATATAATACAGAAACCGCGTGACCCTGAGTGTAATATAATACAGAAACCGCGTGACCCTGAGTGTAATATAATACAGAAACCGCGTGACCCTGAGTGTAATATAATACAGAAACCACATGACCCTGAGTGTAATATAATACAGAAACCACATGACGCTGAGTGTAATATAATCCAGAAACTGCGTGACGCTGAGTGTAATATAATACAGAAACCGCATGACGCTGATTATAATATAATCCAGAAACTGCGTGACGCTGAGTGTAATATAAACCTGCAATCATGTAACCTGAAGTGTAATCACTCTGAGAACAGGTAAGGCCGGATGTAATGCAAGCAAACTTATTTCACTTTATAGTTGCTTATTTACTATGAAAAAGAAAGAAAACTTAGTTAAGGAAGGATAATGAGAAAGCCTTAAATATTCCGTTTTCTAGGTTCACAAACCATGTCAGTATTATCTCACTGGCTAGTATCACTATAACTTACACATTAAACCCCGGTTATAACGACACCCTTTTATACGACATCTCGTCTATAACGTCAGATATTCTGTGGTACCAATTAATTTCTCACTCTTAATCATAATGTTATACTCCTTATTTGTAACAGCACTCTTTTTTAACGACACAAAATACATTCAGTCCCTTTCCTGACGCTATAACCGAGTTCGACTATAGTCGAAATCCTTAGATTTAGGTTATTTTAGACTGTGAGTGGATGTAATTAAAGTAATAGTCTATGCATCGAAATTATAAGACCGTGTAATTTTAAGCGTAATATAATGCTGAAACCGGGTAACATACAGCGTAGTACAATTCTGACACCCTACAGTTCTGAGTGTTGTAAAATTACGAAATCGGATAAGCATAGATTTTAACACAACGCTGAAATTCCAAGCCATGACCTCTGATTTTCTTGCAAGTTACTGAATGTAGAACGAGAGAAGTAAAAGTCAATGTCCAGCATAGACAAAACTTCTCACTGTTTACTTCATAATTAGACGCCCGATTCATTACAGTTGGCTACACTGGCAGGAACTCACTGATATCATTTTGTAAAAATTTACTGTTTTAAATTTACAGCCAAAGCAGTGGGGATTCAGACTTGATTGGTGTGGAAGAGAACCCTGAATTCAACCCATATGGAAAGAGCGGTTTATCAAACGATGGCTTTACACCAGATTTCGAGACAGGACGACGCGTCAGTATAAATCCCATGCTGGCGTCCGGTTTAAATCCACTTTCAGCTGCTTCATTGCAAGACGCTATGGCAGAAAAAACAACAGTTAACAAAAGTGTGAATCCTATGGCGGGAATGTTTAACAGCGACGGCTATGACTCTGATAAAGACAGTATACGATCCAGCGAAAATGTGATGGGCCAAAAGAGCAATTTCACTTTCTTCGGGAGAATGGATTCCATTCCAATAACGGAGCTGTAAATGAGTTTGTTTCCCAGAATTACTTCATATCACAACCGGAAGGTGTGGAATAATACTGTGTAAAAAACAGCTACCTTGCATGGCTACAGTCCTTTTAGTGCCAAAAAGATTTTTATCTAATGTAAAGTACTGTGAATACAGCTACGTTTGTATTTGCTTTCGCGAATCATCCCTTTTAGATTGTTGCGTGACGCTGCTGTGTGTCGGTACCGGTGATATTCAAGTGCGTAATAATGGTACGGTTATCAGTTTCCTGTAATAAAATGTTTTAGTGAAGTCACTCAAACCGATATAAGGTACCTGCTGACCCATAGGACGTTAAAAGGAGTTTCTTTTGTTTAGGTAACGTTTTTGAAAACTGTACGTTACATATCTTAAAATCACACGTCAAACTGACAAAATGCTTACGGATATATACTGCTTGATATTCTACTAAGCAATGTTTTGGAATGTAAAGCCACACACACACTGCATATTGGTGTGTTAATTACTGTTGCGATCTATAAAACAATAAACTGGTTTTGGTTAGATCTAATCTAATGGTGATTTCAATATTAGTAATCCTCAGTATGTCTATTACCAGCATTTGATAATTCATAACCGGTCTCAGTCCCACAATAACATTAAGTCTTTCAGTCACTTTTGTGAGCTGCGATAGCTCAGTCAGTACGAGTCGGATGGTTCCTGGGATCACATCCCGGTGGGGGGCGAGATTTTCCGCACCCGTAAAAGCCAGCCCTGGAGCCCACCCAGTGTCCTGCACAATGTGTACCGGGTGTCTTTGCGGTAAAACGGCCAGGGCGTACCGTTGAACACCCACCAACATGTAACGCCGAGGTTAAAGAAAGAATGTAGCTATACCTCTATTCCCCCTGTGTGCATTCAGGGCCTGTTATAATGCAAACTTTACTGTACTTTTACAGTTACTTTAACGTGCTTTTAAACTTTTAATCTTATGGTAGGAATAATCGAAAATATCGAGAAGAAAATATTAAACATACATATGACAATTGCGCAGGCGTTTTTCAGTCCAAAATGAAGCTCTGGGTTCCGGGGTAAACAAGTATGCTTACTGACAGTGCATGATGCAAACTGATTAATCTTACTTTACCCCAATTTAATTATGCCTAGTCTTATTAAAATATATAAAAATAATTAAGAATGTATTAATAATAAAAGCAATCCCATTACAGGCCTGGACAGGCCCTGAGGGTTCCAGGAGGTTGAGGCTCCCAGATTTCTAGACAGTCGGCACATGAAGGTGGTAAGGTTGTCAGCCATGCGCACCGGCCGCGTTTACCCCCCAGGAAATATTCCTGGTACTCATTTCTGTTAGAGGCTGAGTCGACCCCAGGGCCATAGTACGGCCGGTAGGTTTATGTCAATGAAAAATTCCAGTGACACCATCGGGAATCGAACCCGCGACCTTCCGGTTTGTAGCGTAGTGCCTCAACCAACTGAGCCACTGAGGCCGCTGTATTAGTAATAATAACATAAAAATTATTTCAAGTTTGTCGCAGTAGTACCAACCGCACTTACATACACGCATCGAGAATTATACTGGTAAATAAATTACAACACGAAAGTGAAATTAAATGCAAACAGCACAGCAAGCAGTAACAGAAAAGTCTCAGGGTATATTAGAAATGTCAGTCTACTATGGGCACTAACCCTAGGGCCTAATTAGTCATTAGGAGTCTAAGATGATGATGAAGAACGAAATAAGATCTTTGCTAAAGACCTTAATGGGTTAATGCATTAATGTAAACAGCAGAGACACGCCTAGCTAAGAGACTGTGACCTTGAATAGAGGACGTGTACGGGTAAGCAGCTTTTAGTATCATATATCGCGAACAGCTCTGTAATTAACATGTTTCTGCAAAGGTTGGTAAGGAACATGAGACAAGAGTGTCATCGCCTGCATGACTGGCAATAATGATGGTCATGATAATTATCAACACTAATAATTTTTATTTCCATTATTGTTTAACATAATTCTTACTTTTAACTTCTGTGATGATCATCGAAAACTTATGCGCAATTTGCAAAATGATATCTCATAAAATGTATTAATAAATTTGATATAACAATCGTCTAATAGTTTTGTACATAACCAAGTACTGTATATGTCAATAAATATTTAAAATTTTTGTCAATATAAAAATATATATTAAGAGATTTACAACTTCTTTACATGTTTCGGCCCTTTAATGAACCATATTCAGGCTGTGTCTATGTGTGTAGGAAGGTTAGGTTATACGGAAAACTCTTGTGTTTTAAAACTGTGATCCCATGTTGATAATAATATTCATTACATGGAATACAACGACATGCGGAACTTCACAAAATAACCTTTGTGCCTATTGTAAATAAAAATTAAAACAAGTTGTTGCAATAGACGTGAAAGTACGTATTCCTACTAATAGTTGGCCGTGTAAGTGGGTTTTAATGAGTCCCACAAATTATTGTTACAACAAAACTTTGAAACATGCATACATTCATAATTAAAATTAAACAAACAAATGCGCAATATTTAGTTTTTTTATTAAACTTTTATTCCAAATTTCCCCGACATATTTCCGCATCTTTGTTACCATTTTAAAGGGTTTACTTCAGTTACACGAAACTTGTTTCAACGCGCAGTAACGTGTGACTCTTAAAACTTTTAAAAATTGCATGTTTAGAAGTTTTAACAGTCACACGTTACTGCGCGTTGAAACAAGTTTTGTGTAACTAAAGTAACTCCCTTGAAAATGGCAACAAAAATGCCGAAACATGACGGGGAAATTTGGAATAAAAGTTTAATAGAAAACTAAATATTGTGCATTTGTTGGTTTAATCTTAATAAATTAATTATATGCACGGAAATGAACAACATATTGCATATATTCGTGTTACATATTCTCAAGGTCACGCACCAAAAATCCTGTATATTTATTATACTGAAGTTAGTTTGGTAACACGCGACATAAATAAAAAACATTTGTATGATCCCTGAAATGATGTTCGAATGGGAAAATGTGACTGACCGAAGTGACACAGCGACATAAATATAAATTTACCTACAAGGCGTTTTTCAATAGCCAATTATCAATAAAATAATTTTGTTTGAAAAAGAAATATATCCAGTGTCCAAGAAGCGGACATATTGCTCCTTCGAAACACAAGCAATTAGTTAAATTACATCGGTTATGTCTTCCCCCTACCTTTTTGATTTATATTTAAATTTAAGTGAGGGCAGGGTGCCCAAAAGAAAACAATTTTACTTTCGTCACTAAATTTTATGCTTTACACGCAACGACCCTGCCCTTGTGCACGATACAGCTCCTGCGTTCGCTGGCGTGTTACAGCACACATTGCTATGGCAGACTGCTTCTTATTACCATGAGTCAATTAATATTTTAAAGCCTAGCGGTAACTTTACGTACGACCAGGTTTAACATTAAAAAATTCTACGTGGTGCCCACATTCCGTTTATGTGTTTTGTACGGATCTCAGAACAAACAGCAACTGTTGCCTTATAAAACGTCAAGAGATTGGTTTTTATAACCGAAGTGGAGAGCGTTTACAGCGCGGTACGCACTGAGTCCTTATATAAAACAGATAAGCTTCGTCTTTAAAGGATTAAAAACAAGAGAGAACTTTTGTCCATTACGAGCCAGAAGGAATAAATACTTTTATTCTAGGTAAACTCACGCTTGGCAAAGACGAGGCTAATTTCTCAAAATTTAAATGGAAAATTAAACATAAAATATGCATGGTACATAATTTCTGTTTTCTATACCACATTACTGCCTGCGGAAGACGCTGTCACCAAACATAGTACCCAACCTTAAAAAATCGGTTTCTGGGCATTTTAATGCGAAATATAAACATATGAAATATTTGTAGTAAGGTAAATTTCTTGGTACAGAGACTCGCTACGGGCTGGACGGTCAGTGGACTAACTCCCGCACCAGTCCAGACAGGCCGTAGGGCACACACAGCGTCCTGTACAAGGATTCCTTTCCTGGGGGTAAAGCGGCCGGAGCGTACCTTTGACCACCCACCTCCATCTAGTGTCGAGGTTAAAGAAAAGTAGAGCAATACTTCTACCACCTTCTGTGAATTAATCGTTTGTTATAGGGTGAAATTTACTTTTTTTTTACTTACTTAAATAACGATGAATCAAGCATATTTTCCCAGTGTCATTTGTTACTGTCGTCTTTCTTTCTTACTCATGACCGCTACAAAAATATGCCCTCATCTGCTAAGAACGTGTAACGCAAAGATAGGATTGAATATTTGCCATATTCTACTCATGTTCGTGACTACTTGCCAACCGATATACAGGGAACATAAGTAACAACAGAATGGCAAGTTCTACGCTCAAAATACAGTCTAATTCCAGAAACATTTTAAAATTTCACTTCTGTCCTATTAATTTTTTCCCCGCCCGCTGCGGTGAGAGCCCCAAAACAAACTAGTTTTGTATCTACCCACACTGGCCTGCTTTCAAAATTGATTTTGAGTTTTTAAGCGCCACTATGTGTACGTACGTAAAACATAAGGTCTCTTTTCATTTTTCCAAAGTTTAAATGCGGAACCCCTTCCTATTTTCTATTTCTCCAATCTCCAACCCGATTGGTTAGCTTACTCTCCCAGAGAACCAATCACCGCCCACGCCTTCCCTTATATAACCCCACATCCACCTGTTTCCGGCGTTCTTCTTTAGTTGCCTTACCCCTGCATATGAGCCGGACAGGCCGTCCCGAAACATCGGCGAACAACAACAAACATACGCTGAGTAACAACCCAGAAGAATGAGCACCACAATGTGTAAATAATTTGTAAATAACTTTTAATAATATGTCCATAGGGTTCTGACCATCTTGTGAGACATTTGAACTTAGAGAATTTTAGACATTTTACAACCTATATATTAAATGTAATACATTAACTTTCGGGGACCGGATGTGCCCCCGTTTTCAGGGTTACGTCTTCCAAAACAACTGTCAATAAATTATAGTTATCTGCACCGTAATTAAACCCGCTTTGACGTCAAATTAGTAAGCACAACGTATTCCAACAACGGTACGTTCTTTTCTCACCGGCCACATAAATTCACCACAAAACACTGTTGTGCATCACTCAGTACATTTTTATTGTTGTAACTGGTATGTAACTGAACCGTACACACAGAATTCATTTCTGTGTTTCCCTTGCAACAATACTTATGAACACTTGCCACAGTATTTGTTACACGCAGATTGACTATCTTCTTGTCCTGATACTTATTGTACGAATGTCAGAATGTGTGTGTACGTGCGTTGTACGACTCCGCGTCTACGTTAACCCGTTCACGGGGACTGAAAACATCTTTAGTCACGATACTGTTACCGCAAATTAGGGGATGGAGAATTGTTTCGCAGATCTTATCACAAGTAACACGAAACGGCAGAAACCCTTACCCTTTTTATAAAACTGTTCAGTAGGATAAGGTAAAAACTTACGTGTTCAGCAGGAATAACGCTGTATTCAAATCACAGTTCTCATTAAACGCCAAGAAACAATTTCGTTGCTAATTTTACCATAATTTAAGAAATGAAAACAGTCAAATAAACCGGTACAATAGTGTAAGGCTACCTGTTAGGCCTTGCATGTAGTAAATCTGTAGAAAATATCTGTTTAAATGGCCTACTAAATTTGTCATCACTTCTGTATTCCAATTTATCGTGTAAGTGACACGCTTTAGCCATCAACACTGCTAACTGTGCGCCGTCGGCCGATATTAAATCTGTATAGGAGGAAAATCTGTATAGGAGAATAATATATTATTAGCCTAAAGTTAAAAGCACACTTTTGCTTCTAGTTCTCCTATAGAATACAAGCCAGTTTTTTTTAGTGGTGAAGGGCCCCGCAGCAGACGCTACGGACGCACCGCAGCCTTGAGGCTTATTGTGCGACCCTATGATGACGATGATGATGATTATTATTTTCTGTCATTTTCCTAGTAATGGAGCACCGATGGAATGAAATTGACCGGGGGAAACCGAAGTACTCGGGGAAAAACCTGTCCCAGTGCCACTTTGTCCACCACAAATCCCACATGGACTGACCCGGGATCGAACACGGGCCTCCGTGGTGGAAGGCCGGCAGCTAACAGCCTGAGCCATGGCACGGCCTATACAAACCAGTTAAATTAGCCGTTTAAAGACGAAGCGTATCTGTTTTAAATAAGGACTCAGTGCGTACCGCGCTGTAAACGCTCTCCACTTCTGTTATAAAAACCAGTCTCTTAATGTTTTATAAGGCAAAAGTTGCTGTTTGTTCTGAGATCCGTACAAAACACATAAACGCAATGTGGGCACCACGTAGAATTTTTTAATGTTAAACCTGGCCGTATGTAAAGTTACCGCTAGGCTTTAAAAGGTTAAATTACACTGCAGTTTTTTAGTTCAAAAATTTATTGTAGTTGTTACACTGACAAAAAAGGGAAACCTTATGTTGTTTGGAATAAGATACGGTTCAAATACAAGACAAACACATTACAATCCTTGAAGATATTTGTGTAACAGAGCTGTACTACATTTACCTTTTAAATGAATTTAACTATATATTTAAGCAATATAAACGTATGATGGTCTCCGCAGTGAAAATAAAAAAAAATCACAAATGTGGAAATAATACAGAAAGGTAAACTGTTGGTGCTGATATTTTAGTGCTCCGGCAATGTAGGTATTAAGTAACACGGACAGGCTGTCGCGTAACCATTCTTTTCGTGTAAAAGAAATAAGTATTACACATTCTGAGTATGTGTTTGTAGCCTTAGTTATCCAGCATGCAGTGTGTATGCTAGGTATGTGGCCTGTCCGGCTCTATCATGTTTTCCCATATTATGTCATCAACGGCACGATTTCGGAAAAAAAATATTACTGAATGTGAAACACCTCTTTTGATTTTTCTCTACAAATTTAGTCTGAAAAATTTCCACTTCCAGAAAGAGTTCAGCGACATATTACCATAAATATACATAGGCCTTCATGTCAAGCACCCGTTATTCTTGTCACATTTTATAAAAATCGATTTTTTCCGACAGATTTTCGAAAAATTCTCAAATATCAAAATTAATAAAAATCTGTCCAGTGGCAGCTAACGTTTTCCATTCAGACAGATAGTCAGACAGACATGACAAATCTAAGAGACACTTTTCGCCATTTTGCGACCGCACCTAGAAATCGGGACGCCACTAATTCGACGAAACTGTCTCAATGACTAATTCCTGAAGATCTATACCAGTCAACGTTCTACAGGCCTTCGCACTGTATTCCTTTACAGTGTTGTCTACACTGATAGAACACCTGCTGTACCTGTGGCCTGTAATTTATTATGGGAATATTCATCTCAGTAAGGATTCTGTTCCAAGAAATTGTTAAAGAATAGAATCTGACATTTAGGTTCGAAAGCAAAGAAGGAAGTATTTAACGACGAAACAAGGACAGAAAAAACAGCTCCTGTAACATATCTCGAAGCTTTGGTATTGATTACTTTTGAAGTTTTTGAAAAAGACAAAACAGTGAAGAAGTTAAATCCATGTCAAGCTTTGTATTTCAATAGGCTAAGATTAATGAAGTTAATAATATTAGTAAGGTTCATACTCCAGTGTTTGGGTTGGAACGTGGATATCTGTTTTGAGCGTAAAATGTATCACAAATATTTAAGCCACACTTAGTACATGTGCGATATACACCGTCAGTCAACCAGTCGTGAACCTTAAACTACCATCAAACTGTCCGGATCCTGAAGACATGAGGCAACCGGTCCTCATCATAGACCATCAGTCAACCGGTCCTAATCTTTACACCATAAATCTACAGGCCCTGATCTTTTCGCCATAAAACTACCGGTCCTCATCTTTACGCCGTCAGTCAACCGGTTCTGATTTTACACCATAAATCAACCGGTCCTCATCTTTACCCCATCAATAAACCGGTTCTGATCTTCACGCCATAAATCAACCGGTCCTAATCTTTACATCTTAAATCTACAGGCCCTGATCTTTTCACTATAAAACTACAGGTCCTTATCTTTACGCTATAAGTCAACCGGTTCTGATCTTTACACCATAAATCAACCGGTCCTGATCTTTATATCATAAATCGACAGGCACAGATATTTTCACCATAAAACTACCGGTCCTTATCTTTACGCTATAAGTCAACCGGTTCTGATTTTTACATCATAAATCAACCGGTCCTAATCTTTACGATATAACTCAACCGGTTCTGATTCTTTACATCATAAATCAACCGGTCCTCATCTTTACGCCATCAGTCAACCAGTTCTGATTTTTACACCACAAAACTACCGGTCCTCATCCTTACGCCGTCAGTCAACCGGTTCTGATTTTACATCATAAATCAACCGGTCCTAATCTTTACATCTTAAATCTACAGGCACAGGTATTTTCACCATAAAACTACCGGTCCTGATCTTAACGCTATAAGTCAACCGGTTGTGATCTTTACACCATAAATCAACCGGTTCTGATCTTTACACCATAAAACAAACAGTCCTTAGATTTTTGTGCGCATATATTTCCGCACCCTCCAGCCGATCGGACTGTGCCCCTGTCCTTAATAAGATCCGACTGTGACAAGATACAACAAGCCCACTAAGAAGCATACATAAGGCAGGAACTGCAAGCAAATGACCACGCATATGAAGTAAGATATCACATGTGAGTGTAAGGATATTCCCACAAGGGGGGTGTCTATACCTGACAGAAATTTTTCGGGCTTTTTCTCAGTTTTTCCAGGTACTGCCCGGAATCACACCAACTTCTATTTATGTCCGGAAAGCATTCATCTATACATTGTACACTTTTCCGATATAGGCTTCCACTTTGAACCGGAATACAACGCTTCAGTATTTGCCATTCCACCACGATTTTTGGTAACTTGTTAGCGAATAAGTAAATAAGCATATGCTGTCGCATTTTATGACAACGATGGGTTCCCGAAGACCTCGCGTAATCCAAGACTAATTTTTTTCCATAGGAATAAACGTAAAGTAGGGAAACTGTATTCCTGTAGTGCACAAATGTACAAGCACCATAGTCTAGTTTTGCTTTTAACCTTTTAAAGCCTAGCGGTAACTTTACATACCACCAGGTTTAACATTAAAAAATTCTACGTGGTGCACACATTGCGTTTATGTGTTTTGTACGGATCTCAGAACAAACAGCAACTTTTGCCTTATAAAACATTAAGAGACTGGTTTTATAACCGAAGTGGAGAGTGTTTACAGCGCGGTACGCACTGAGTCCTTATATAAAACAGATACGCTTCGTCTTTAAATGGTTTAAACGTACTTTTAAGCAAAACGTTTCTATATAAACAATAAAAGCCAGTTTAATAATTCGTATCATTTAAAAGTTTGCATATAAATTGACACTTTATTAATATTTTTATCGCAATATTTTATGTTCACATAAAATGTGACCGCACTATACATTAACATGTATTCCCTAACTTATAGAAAGGCGCGGACATAGCTTTGCAGACGAGTAGATCATTATTGAAATGGCAACAAGCACGGTAGATGTGTCGAGCGTTAATTTCTGTTGTCATCGATTACGAAATCAGCGTCCTTCGGAAACGCGCTGAGATATCACGAAGCGCGCATTCCCGCCCACACTCTGTACTCGGCGCAGGAGCGAGCCCTGGCATGCACGCATCTTCTCCGCGGGGCTAGTAGATTCAGTGGCATCGCGCGTGTCGTGGCGGACGGGTGCATCGCGAGACGTGCGGGCGGACAGTGTACTGTGCGACATACTCGTGATTCGAGATATATCGTATCGACTATGCCATAAACTTATGAAATGCTAATACCCTTTTTAAGATTGTATATGTGTGATGATGCTTATTCTGAACTAGGACGAGTTCATCTCTTCTCTGCTGACCAAAAACGAAGAAAGATTTCTTTTGTTCTTAAAAGGTGATTCATGTAAGAAAATGGTTAGGAATAGAATTAGCGCTCAGTTTAGCTTCTTGGAGTTGGTAAGAATTTAAAATAGTGCCAACAGAAGTGATGCAAACAGGGATAGTACTGTGTGTTCCAGTTGAGTCTATAACACTTCAAAATGTATCGCTTACAGATTTGCACCTCTCTTTGGCCTTCAGATGTCACAATGCACAAACTTAAGCCGCTTTCAATATTGACCATATAACTGAGTTAACTTATATTAAAGACAGTAGCATTTTATACAATATAAAAATTTGTTGTGCAGCGCGTAGTTTTTTTTTCTGAAAATTAATGCACTGTACGCCTAGTTGTTATTCATATAAATTCGAGTTACTGGAACAACACCTGACGTAATTACATTTAAGAGGGACACAAACACAACATTTTTTTATGAAAGTTATTATAGTGCTTTCTGAAAGGAAGTAGGCACAAAAACACAGAAAAAATTTTCCTGTTACGTGTGTAGTCTACGCACTCCGGACAAACAAACCCCAAAGAGCAGAAGATTCACTTCCACGTTTTAAGTAAATTAAATTATGGGTCCAGGGTGAACATTCGTTAGCAGTGTCCAATTAGATAATACTAATTAACAGCATTCAGAATTAGAACCATGTGTCATTCCTGGAATTTTTAATTCAGTGAAGCAACACAATGGCACAAATTGATGTTTGTAATTTGATAGGCGAGGGGTTGGAAAACAAGGTTTGACACCCGGAGACGGAAGAAATTTTTTCTGCGCCATAACTTCCATATTCACCCTTGTGACCCCTTACAGCCTCATGTCAAATGCGGCTAGAACGTGATGCTCACTACAATGTTCCGAGCGGTAAAATATAAACAACGTGCACAATAAAATTGTTGGATTTTTTGTGTAGATGTAGCTCCGGCTGTCCTTACCTTTCTCGACTAGAAGGTCATAATGTGTTACAATCAGGTTACGATAGATTTTATTATTTAAAGAGCATTCGTTACAAACTGTAATTAAAGTTTTATTTGCAAGGGGTGGAAAGAAAAATTCGTTTTACCGCCTAGCCTCGCACCAGAATTTTCAGGTGTGTAAACCGTACTGCATTCACTCTACTGATTGAAATAACCGGATAGACAAATCCGAACAATACCAAGGTCAAGAATTTGTGTAGCTGTATATACATTCACTTTCATGGCTTTGTGATCAGTTACAGGCAGAAATTTTCTTTGCAGAAAGTCTGAAATCACAGCAGATTGTATAGATACATTAACGCTTTAAAGACGAAGCGTATCTGTTTTATATAAGGACTCGGCGCGTACCGTACTGTAAACACTCTCCACTTCGGTTATAAAAACCAGTCTCTTAATGTTTTATAAGGCAAATGTTGCTGTTTGTTCTGAGATCCGTACAAAACACATAAACGCAATGTGGGCACCACGTAGAATTTTTTAATGTTAAACCTGGTGGTATGTAAAGTTACCGCTAGGCTTTAGAAGGTTAAGATGGGTCTTCAAATTACAAGCAGTTACAGGTATAGCTCATGCCCCCGTTCCTGTCCCAGTCTTACACAATTTATAGTGAGGTTTCAGATCGTTTGGTTTGTGACACTGTGTCGTGAAGTGCTTACAGATGTTTATTCGAAACGTCGGGAAACAATCATCCAACAACACCGTGCAACATCCCGGAAGAATTAAATACTCAACAATACCGTTGCGACGATCTCAAATCTTGCAAACAAAATGTTGCTGTCTTATTTAGATGATGGAAATTTATAGTCTGACAATAAAATTGAATTAATTTGCTTGGCAGTAGTGATGATTCGTGCACGGTTGGTGCAGTCATAGCATAGCAAATATTTTTCTTTAATCCAATTATAAATTTTCAGCTTTCAACGAGCTTACTACTTCAGCTGGATTTAATATACGTTAACTTTCTTAAGCCTAGCGGTAATTTTACATACGACCAGGTTTAACATTAAAAAATTCTACGTGGTGCCCACATTGTGTTTATGTGTTTTGTACGGATCTCAGAAAAAACAGAAACTTTTGCCTTATAAAACATTAAGAGACTGGTTTTTTTAACCGAAGTGGAGAGTGTTTACAGCGCGGTACGCACTGAGTCCTCATATAAAACAGATATGCTTCTTCTTTAAAGGGTTAATCTTATTGGATACAACACAAATTTTGTCACAACGCAGGTGTTTAAATTTTTAACAGAAGAACAATACTTCGTATAAAATTTTGTGACAATAACGCCAGATATCTGCAGCTCATTTACACATTTTATGTCAAGTTATACACCCCTTGTGTCCATCAAAACAAGAACAAAATATAAGATACAAAGTCACCCTCACGTTTTTCTCGTTCTACAAAATTTACCAAAAGTTACATGCATTCCTAATACGTATGTGTTTTCCGAAATACCCACACCAATTCTGCGGCCCAAAATCCTCCAATTAAAAATATCAAGGGAGCTCGTCTTTAGGCGGGAAATTTGCCGAAACATGAAGCTCATCCCTCAGCTCCAACTACAGCCGATTTTGAGAATTAGGGGTCTGTACCCTCAGTCACCACTATGCCATCATGGCCTAAACAACGACCCTTTAACCTTTACTTATCGTACATTTTATGCGACACACACGTAGATGAACTGGCGACAGTATCTGTAACGCACCACACAATTTTCTGTTAGCATATCACATTATTACTTACCGCATAGAATGGAGACATTTCGATGCTGTGTCGGGTCCTGTTATTATAAGATTCATAACAAATTTTGTGAAAATCTTTAAATTATTTCGAACTATAAAATGAGATACATATGAACAGATATATATAAACATAGGCTTGCAAACAACAGGGGGCGTGGTGGTGCAGTTGGTTGAGGCACTGCACTACAAACCGGAAGGTCGCGGGTTCGATTTCCGATGGTGGAATTGGAATTTTTCATTGACAAAATCTTTCGGTCGCACTGTGGCCCTGGGGTCGATTCAGCCTCTAACAGAAATGAGTACCAGGAATATTTTCTGGGGGGTAAAGGCGGCCGGTGCGTAGGGCTGACAACCTTACCACCCTCATGTGCCATTGGCTAGAAATCTGTGGGCGTCAACCTCCTGGAACCCTCAGGGCCTGTCCAGGCCTGTAATGGGATTGCTTTGTCTTTTACCTTTTCAGAAACAGCAGTGTGGTATGACGTATCTACACTTTCATTGATGAAAATTAGGCTCAAATGAAGATAAATGTAGTCGATGTGTTATTCTGCTACAAATTCAAATAAAGGCGATAGGAATAATGCGCTCAGAACCCAGAGTGACTGTTGATTCCGTCTGCACGCTACCCATAAATGTCTGTATTTAATTTGCTGTGTTTATGAGAGAATATGCATTAAGCAGGCCAAGTATCCTATGTGAATATTGCTGTAACTAACCCGTGGCATAAATTATATCAGAATTAAAGATAATAACGTCAGACCAAAGGTTTCCTTTGATAATACAGTATGAGAATAATTAATGTTACGTACACGTAAATGTAATGTATTCCGAAAACGGGAATGTAAGAACGTGTTTTAAAAATAATTGTTTTTTGACCTCTGCTGCTAGAATATTTTATTGATCAATCACAATCTGTCATAAAAATTTCTGGCTTTCCGTTTACGAGAGCGATATTGATTTACTTGACAAATATCTTATTACACACTTGGTTGGTGATTACATCTTATTCATAATTCAAGGGGATGGATAAAGTAAACATCGGCGAGGACTGTAAATGCATTTATCATTATTCTGTTCCAAAATTCTTCGGGTTTCTACTTATCGTACCTTCGATCAACAGAGGAGATAACATGGCGCTAAGGACATGCGTTTCTTTTATAAAAAATATAAAAAACAATGGCGCTTCCAGTTTCCAGAGACATTTCCTCTAGGTTTATCTTTTCCATCCGTCAGAATTTCCGTCCGCGTTAAACAAATCGAGACCTGATGAATCGAGGGTTTCTTGGCGATTTCAACTACAATTTTCAGACCCATTTCAGTTTTTACTTAAATCGCGGAAATTTAACTATAAGTTTTCCTAAAACCCTAAACAGTTATGTGGGCGTATCTTAAACAAAACTTGCCAAATATTTATGGCAACAAGCAATACTTAAATGAAGAACATAAAGCAGCGAGTTACAATATTTTCCACTTGTTTGCTTAATCCAGTATAAAACACTAATCACCAACAAATGCACAAAGAGAGTTTTATCATCAATCGTAACACACTCCTACATGTTTCGACCCTACCGGGTCATCTACAGGGAGAACTTTTAGTTATCCTTATACTAAGGTTGCACTTTATATGTGAGTGAGAATGTGCTGTTGACTGTGTACTGCGTTGTTTTTGGAGGCGCGAACTCTCCGCGTCCGGCGGACCGCGGAGAGTTCGCGCCTCCAGTACACAGTACACAGTCAGCAACACATTCTCACTCACATATAAAGTGCAACCTTAGTATAACGGTAAAGAAAAGTTCTCCCTGAAGATGACCCAGCAGGGTCGAAACATGTATGAGTGTGTTATGTTTGATGATAAAACTCTCTTTGTGCATTCGTTGGTGATAAGTGTTTTGTATGATATAGTGCACGGACATGGAACACATTAAATTTAATCCAATATGTTTCAGCCTGGATAGTCATCATCAGGTCTCACAATGAAACAATCTGAAGTTCCCAAAACCATTACATTTTAAAAATTTCAATGCAATAGTGTAGAATTTAAAATCCTAATATACAATTATGTTGAAAACTTAGAGGAGTTTCGTTGTGATCCCTGACGATGGACATTTAGGCCGAAACGTGTTGCATCTATAGTAAATGAGTGGAATATTTTGTACCCTTTTGATTTATATTTGCGATACTGAAGTGCACGGCGATTATGTGTTATGAAATTAAAAACGTGATTTTAGAAGAGAATGAAACACGCACCTAATATTATTATTTTATGTCACAAGATTTCAAAGACGTTTAAATAAAACTGACGCTAAACGTTGTCTTACACTTGCGAACACATATGTCCTAATTCAATATACACGAATATTACAGCAGTCTCCTATCCTCCGTCAGAACAGCAGAGTTTTAGACCTGAATTTATAGGTACACAAGTGTCAAAATTTGTATTAAAATCAGACATAATTTAACGTGATGCTAACATGTTTATTTATTATTCCGTTAAAAACTAAGATTAACCTAAATAATATTTAAAAGTTCCGTTTATACTGCGCAGTAAACTCCCTCTATCTCGCGCATGAAACCCAAAGAGTTAATGCTCTGCAGGGAAATAATTGTCGTGCGTGAGGTGAGTGTACAATTTGGCTGTTAACCTTTGTGGCTGGTAACGTATCCACTGGGCGTAAAGGGTTAAAATATAAAGGTTATGTCTTTCGAGAAAATAAAAGTAGAAAACACGTCAGAATTCTTCTCTTGCATGTCCGTTCCTCTTATATCATTAAATATACCCCACACCACGTGGCAAAATATTGCACGTGGCAAAATATTGTACGTGAAACTTATTAATTGTAAGCAGAGCAACTCCACATTGAGCGCGCTACTTTAGACAAGTGCGAGAAATTTACTGCAAATAGATCCAACTTACGCACGATTCTACTGTTTATTTGTTAACTTTTCTCTTTTATTTCCCCGACATGTTTCGGCATTAGCTATACCCTTATCAAGGGGTCTGTTACAAATTGCATAGGATGTGCATTAAACAGGAATTATTAAATATTATAAACATTAAAACAGTTAAAATATTAAACACTTCAGTAAAGTCCGTGTGCTGGTTGGTGTTATGTTGCTGTTTTCTTCCTGGCGTCCTTAACAGCAACCAGCGCACGAACTTTACTGAAGTTTTTAACATTTTAACTGTTTTAATGTTTACAATATTTTATATTCGCTGTTTAATACACATCTTATGCTATTTGTAGCAGACTCCTTGATAACGGCATAGCTAATGCCGAAACATATCGGGGAACTAAGAGACAAAAGTTAACAAATAAACAGTAGCATCGTGCGTAAGTTGGATCTATTTACTGTATTAATCGTATGCACGGAAATAAATAACGTAAAAAAATGCGAGAAATTTATTTTGAATTAATTACATGTATGACATCTATGTATAAGAAGAAATGTTTTCCGGTTTCTGGTACTAAATTTCATTTAAATAATTTCAAATATGAGGGTTATAATTTATGCGCAAGAATGTATTGAACATAAAACATATCCTTCCCATTACGCGTTAGTGTAAGGCACTTCACGTAACATGGCGTAGAAGATACGCACTGCCTTTGCAATTTCTTTATGATTGTTTCGTTTCGTAATCCTTCCTTCTTCTACCTACTTGTTCACAGTAGGTGTCGAGGTTGTTTATTTTCACTTGATCACACTCAGACACGCACCACAGTCGGTAGGACTCCTCTGGACGAGGGATCAGCCCATCGCACAGACCTCTAACTGACAACACAAACACTGTACAAGAGACAAACACCCATGTCCCCGGTAGAATTCGAACCGACGATCCCAGCAAGCGCTCGGCAGCAGACATACGCGTTAGACCGCGCGGCTACTGGGATCGGCTTGTTTATAATCACCGATTGTAAATATTTCTGTTAAGGATTTCCGAGATCTATTATGGGTCCGCTTATTAACTGAGTTATTAATGACACTACGGCACTGCTTTTCATAAAAAATAAAACAGATATACAAAGTAGTTTGGTTCATGCCATAATCTGTGTTGTGTCTGTAATACAATAAGTGTGCTACAAAACTAAACGAAGGCGAAAAGAAAATAATTAAGGGCGAATAAATACTGCGTGTCCACGAACACCGCATTTTCACTTCAGTAAATCTAAAACATAGACAGATATATCACTAGTCAGAATTTTATGGAGCATGCGAGTGTAATCGATCAGAAAATTACATGAAGTACATAACCACATAAGCAGTTGTAATAAAACGTGTCACGGTTTATCGTTTCAAAACCAGCCATTCCGATGTCGTTAATATTAACATGTGCAGTGCTTAAATTAACCCTTTAAAGACGAAGCGTATCTGTTTTATATAAGGCCTCAGTGCGTACCGCGCTGTAAACACTCTCCACTTCGGTTATAAAAACCAGTCTCTTAATGTTTTATAAGGCAAAAGTTGCTGTTTGTTCTGAGATCCGTACAAAACACATAAACGCAATGTGGGCACCACGTAGAATTTTTTAATGTTAAACCTGGTCGTATGTAAAGTTACCGCTAGGCTTTAAAAGGTTAATGACGAAAGCTACAATGTGAGAAATGTCTTATGACTCCTGTGGTTTCATCCTATGAACAAAATTCCATTAATATTCCATACTCATATCTAATTCACGTACAACATATATTTGTCTGACATGTTTCCTATTAAGAATGGTTTGAAACAAGGAGATGCTTTATCGCCACCGTGTTTCAATTTTGCTGTATAATATGCCATTAGGAGGGTTTAGACAAACCAGGATGACTGGAAACTAAATGGTTTATGCTGGTGGTGTTAATATACTGGATGGAAGCTAGTAAGGAAATTGGTCTTGATGTAAATGCTGAGAAAACTAAGTACCTGGTCATGTTTCGAGAGCAGCAGGCAGGAAAAAATCACGAAATAAAAAGAGGTAAGAAACACTTTTAGAGGGTGACACAGTTCAAATATTTGGGAATATATCTAAGAAGTCAGAATTCTATTCGCGAAGAAATTAAGAGCAGATTGAAATCGGGGAATGCTTGCTATTATTGGATGCAGAATTTTTTGTCTTCCAGGTTGCTACCCAAAAACATAAAGCTCTATATTTGCAGAACTGCAATTTTGCCTGTTGCTCTGTATGGGTGTGAAACTTGGTCTGTTACAATGACGGAGGAACATAGGCTAAGGGTGTTCGAGAATAGGGTGCTGAGGAGAATATTTAGGCCTAAGAGGGACGAGGCTACAGGGGAGTGGAGAAGACTACATAATGAGGAACTTTATGCTCTGTACTCCTCAGCAAGTATTATTCGGGTGATAAAGTGAAGAAGAATGAGATGGGCGGGGCATGTAGCACGTATAGGAGACAGGAACGGTGCATACAAGGTTTTGGTGCAGAGACCTGAGGGAAAGAGATCACTTGGAAGACCTAGGCACAGATGGGAGGCTAATATTAAATGGGTCTTCAAGAAGTTGGATCGGGAGGCATGGACTATATTGATCTGTCTCAGGATAGGGACAGGTGGTGTGCTCTTGTGAATGCGGTAATGAACCTTTTCGTTCTATAGAATATGAGGAATTTCTTGACTAGCTGTTAGTTTCTCAAGAAAGGACTCTGATCCATGGAGTTAATTAATTAGTTAGTTAGTTATATCCCACACTACATAAATTTAGTCAATAACAAGGCCGGTGAATACGACAAGAACAAAGAAAAATAGTACAAAAATGTGTAGCCTAACAATTGGGCATACACACGCGTTTCTACGGCATATGACTGCAGATAAGATGTATGGAAGTAACGAATACAGTTCTGATCAGGAAAGATTCGTAGGTGAATGACCTTCAGTTATCCTCGTGAAGTTTGTTTTATGGCTTTATATATACCGTTCATAGCCCTTTTTAACGACATGAGTAAAGAGGAAAGTGTCATACAGCCTTTATTTGCGATTTTAACTTAATATCTGCCGATCCCAGTGGCCGCGCGGTCTAAGGCGTAGGTCTGCGGCCGAGCGCTTGCTGGGATCGTGGGTTCGAATCCCACCGGGGGCATGGATTTTTTTTCTCTTGTACAGTGTTTGTGTTGTCAGGTAGAGGTCTCTGCGACGAACCGATCCCTCGTCCAGAGGAGTCCTACCGAATGTGGTGTGTGCCTGAGTGTGATCAAGTGAAAATTTAAAAAAATAAACCCTCTCTACACCTAACGTGAACAAATAGATAGAAGGGGGAAGGACTACAAAACGAAACGAACTTAATATCTGGGGCACGCGGTGGTGCAGTTTGTTGAGGCACTGAGCTTAAAAGCTGAAAGCTGCTGGCTCCATTCCCGATGGGGTCATTTAATTAATCCTTCCGGCCGCACTGTGGCTCTCGGATTGACTCCACTTCTGACACAAATTAACACGAGGGATAACCGCATAAAGATATATATATATATATATATATTACTTTCATAAAATTTCTCTTACCCTTATGTTTGTAACAAAGGGGGATCAAGTACAAAGTAATTGCCACTGAACTTTACACCAGTTATTGAATCAGATCTGCTCTCTTCTGGATCATAACGCAGCGTCGAGTGGTAATACTTTAAAGGTAAAGGTAAAGGTAATGCACTACTACTCGACGCTGCGTTATAATGCAGAAGAGCGCAGATCTCATCATCATCGCGACGGAAGCCTCGATACGAATGCATAGAATGACCTTTATGGAACACTATAGCTGCGTATCATGCAGAATTGCTGATAATTAGGTCTACTTTAATGTAAGGTTTTATTGACTGGTGATCACAGACGTTTTGGGAACATCTCATTGCTTCCATGTAAAAAGTAGTCAAAAAAGAATACGCTGCGTAGAAGGAGGGATTTGCTAGCTATCCCACCTAGTATTATTGGACGATCAAATGAAGGAGGATGAGATCGGTGGAGCATGTAGCATGCAAAGCAGTAAGAGAAATGGAAAGGGTATGTTAGATAAAAAAACTAAAGAGAAGAGAGAAGTTGGGGGATTTGCGCATAAATTTTATGATATTATTAAAACGAATCTTAGAGCATAATAAGGGTGTCAGAATGTGAGTGGAACATACTGGGCTGAAAATGTGGTACAGTGATGGGTTATAACCTGAACGTTCTGGAGGGAAATTTTGTACAAATCTGAGCGCATGTTAGATTTGCAAAAACGTTGATAATTTTCTTTAAATTAGCGTATGTTTATATCTACAACTAATGTACAAATTCTCCCAAAGTTAGAGCGTCGATCCATACGGTTCGTAACCTCTTCTTACGTATTTTTGAATCATAAATCTTTTAAGTCCGATTTTAAAAACAGGAAAAATCTCAGATTCTTGTCGGTGCGAAGATTCTATAGACTAGAAGTTCTCAAACTATTTCGTCGGCGCACCACAAAATACAAGTTAAGGATTTCAAACCACTACAAATACTCCTTTACTTAACCTTTTAAAGCCTAGCGGTAACTTTGCGTACCGCCAGGTTTAACATTAAAAAATTCTACGTGGTGCCCACATTGCGTTTATGTGTTTTGTACGGATCTCAGAACAAACAGCAACTTTTGCCTTATAAAACATTAAGAGGCTGGTTTTTATAACCGAAGTGGAGAGTGTTTACAGAGCGGTACGCACTGAGTCCTTATATAAAACAGATACATTTTTCTAATCAAGAGTTTAACCTTTTAAAGCCTAGCGGTAACTTTACGTACCACCAGGTTTAACATTAAAAAATTCTACGTGGTGCCCACATTGCGTTTATGTGTTTTGTACGGATCTCAGAACAAACAGCAACTTTTGCCTTATAAAACATTAAGAGGCTGGTTTTTATAACCGAAGTGGAGAGTGTTTACAGCGCGGTACGCACTGAGTCCTTATATAAAACACATACATTTTTCTAATCAAGAGTTTAAACACAAAAGCTGAAATTGGGAAGATTAAATCATAGCAGGGAAGATTTATACAATCTTTATAGGCCTACTGTTAATTCCCTGCACTGTCGATAACCCACTCACAGCAAATTTAATGTGTTCCATGTCCGTGCACTATATCATACAAAAACACTAATCACCAACAAATGTACAAAGAGAGTTTTATCATCAATCGTAACACACTCCTACATGTGCTGTTGACTGCGTGCAACCCTAATGTAACGGTAACAAGAAGTTCTCCCTGAAGACGACCCAGCAGGGTCGAAACATGTAGGAGTGTGTTACGATTGATGATAAAACTCTTTGTGCATTTGTTGGTGATTAGTGTTTTTGCACTGACAGCACTCAGTCCAACAAAGTGTGCAGTACTGTTCTTCAGATATTTTATAATATAATGTTACGTTGAACGCTGCTACATTTTTCGATCCCTTATGGGATCATTATCAGGGAATCACATTAAAGTAACACTGTACAAAACCAGACTACCAACCTTTGCATAAGGTAGACAAAATTGTCAAAAGAAATTTATACAATATTGCCAACAATGCTCGATATTAGCAACTATGAGTGGCTTATATTTTATTTACATTTTAAAATTGTTATTCTTTTTTACATTTCCGTTTTATATTATGGTCGCGTATAAATAAACAAAGTTTGGGTTACCAGTAGTCATACGCTTATGACAGTTTGATAAACAATGGTATCGACTCTTTTTACGCGGTATTATGAACTCTAAAACGACAATAACGTTTGCACAAAAGCTAAGGCAATTCCAGTGGAAAGGCGTGCTACTTTACACAAATACCTTTATGGTTTCTAAGCTGTTGATTCACACACAAGGGAGAAAAGTGCTAATATTAACAAAAGCATATCCACCTTAACGGGCAGGTTTGCAATACCAGCATCTGAAACCACCTACCTAGGTTCCAGACCTTTTTGTGGAGAAGGGCCCAGCAGCAGCCTTACTGTGCGAACATTAACCCTTTAAAGACGAAGCGTATCTGTTTTATATAAGGACTCAGTGCGTACCGCGCTGTAAGCACTCTGCACTTCGGTTATAAAAACCAATCTCTTAATGTTTTATAAGGCAAAAGTTGCTGTTTGTTCTGAGATCCGTACAAAACACATAAACGCAATGTGGGCACCACGTAGAATTTTTTAATGTTAAACCTGGTGGTATGTAAAGTTACCGCTAGGCTTTAAAAGGTTAAGAGACAGATGGCTCTTTTTTTTCATTTTTTCAAGTAATGGAGCACTTGTGGAATGAAAACGACAGGGTAAAGTCGAAACACTCGGAGAAAAACCTGTCCCACTGCCATTTTTCACCACAAATTCCACATGAACTGACCCGGGATCGAACCCGGGCTTCCGCAGTGAAAGGCCGGCGACTAACCGCCTGAGCCATGGCACGATCTTAGCTTTCAGATTAGCACTGCTCTGCTTTCTACCGTACCTCCTTTTTTATGTACGTATATTTACTATTCGTGTACGTGCAATATTGCACGCCTGGTTGGCATCGAAACTTAATTTTGAGTAACCCAGTAACTAGGTTTAATGAGACCAAACAGCTGCTGCAGTTCCTCTAATGTCCAATTTTCCATTATGCCTCGGTGCTTTCGACCACGATGTTTTTCATGAACACATCCGACGCGATTGGCGAAGGGAGTGCTGAAACAGCTCGGATTGCAAGCAATCAATCACCTATAACTAACTACGAGATACCTTTCATTTCCTGTGAAGGGTTTCACTACTAATGGAAATGCCTACACACACGTTTAGAGTGATACGCAGTTGAGTGTGCATGGCTAAACGTAACTTTTCAACACGTGAACTCCATGTCGTTAGACACAAACAAAAAGTAACTAAAAATGTCCATTTATTTCTGAAATATTTCCAAGATAGACACACAAAAATGTCTATTGCTTCAAGCAAAGCACACCATTAGTATAATTATTTTAACACCAATATTTAAGAAGGAATTTCAATGTTATAAAACCAAAGTTCACATATTTGCAAGCAAGTAAAAATAAAACCCCTGGAAATTCATTTCGTATTTTTAGGCAGAAAGGATATTTTTAACTCTATTTTTAAGGAATGCTATATAATCTCTGTTTTATTTTACACAAAATGCCTCTTATTTCATAATTTTAACATTTTCTCTTCAAATAATACACACGTTTATCATAAAGCGTGTGCTCAAATTTAAATACCAACCCGGTCACTTAAACGTTAAATGCGTGCGACTGTAACGAGAACATTGCAAGACTAGTCCATAGATTTAAAATTTTGTAAAACTGCTGCGTGCTAATAGGAAAAGCGAAACCAAATAATACAATAAAATTAAATTTTCATTAGGGAGGCACGACGCTTGTCGATTGGTAAGTAACTACCTATGATTCGAAGGAGGTTGCTGCCTCCATCTTCAGGGTGTATGTAACCCAATCATGTGGGTTGTACAGATAGGAACAGGAAGTTCCTCCGAAACGGCGGTACCTATTTACAAAAGAACACGTCATTACACTGCATAAGAAAAATCTGCGTCAACAATGCTAGGAAGACCTCAATCTCGAATAAAAAAATTAATATAGCAGAACAGTATGAGACTAACAGTGTAGGTACTGTCATTCGGTTACTTTTTGTTACTGAATTAGTTATGTTAGTTATGCTGCAGCATGGAAAAAGGAACTGTCGGTTATTATTAGATTATCCCTTTAAAGACGAAGCGTATCTGTTTTATATAAGGACTCAGTGCGTACCGCGCTGTAAACACTCTCCACTTCGGTTACAAGAACCAATCTCTTAATGTTTTATAAGGCAAAAGTTGCTGTTTGTTCTGAGATCCGTACAAAACACATAAACACAATGTGGGCACCACGTAGAATTTTTTAATGTTAAACCTGGTGGTACGTAAAGTTACCGCTAGGCTTTAAAAGGTTATAGCAAAGAAAGTCAATTTTCGTTTGTGTTAGAGTCATTGCTCCACTATTCTGCACGTGTCACACAGAAGATGTTTTCTTTCTCACAATTTCGTTATTTTCCGTTGTGATGTCAGTGGACTACAGGTGTTGCAGCAAGAGTTATCTTGTGCAGTCATGTAACAGTTGACAATAGGGCATACTTTAAGTTTTACTCTAAATGAGTCGTATAATAATAGCCTGAATTTCGGCAAATCTTATGTGGATCACCCTGTATATTTACCTATTATCATATATGTGAAGCACAGCTTACAAATCAGTTATTACCAGTGTTGATATAGCCATTTTTATTCTGCATAAGCCATATAATTATATTCTGAATTTTGCAAATTTTATGCGGAACATTCTGTATATACAACAATATATATTAACACCAAATCGCACACATTGTGCCTGTGCACATTCTGTACGAGTTGGTGTTAATTTATATTGTCATAATATACGCACGTACATGGAATGGACAGTGTTAAATATTGTATATAGCCTATTCGCACATATGTGAAGCACAGTTTACAAATCAATTATTATCAATATTGATACACAAATTTTTATTCTGAATGAGTCATATATTAATATCCTCAAATTCGCAAACCTCGTGCGGAACACTCTTTATATAGCCTATTCACACATATGTGATGCACAGTTTACAAATCAATTATTATCAATATTGATAAACAAATTTTTATTCTGAATGAGTCATATATTAATATCCTCAAATTCGCAAACCTTGGGCGGAACACTCTTTATAGAGCCTATTCACACATATGTGATGCACAGTTTACAAATCAATTATTATCAATATTGATAAACAAATTTTTATTCTGAATGGGTCATATATTAATATCCTGAAATTCGCAAACCTTGTGCGGAACATCCTTTATATAGCCTATTCACACATATGTGATGCACTGTATACAAAACAATTATTATCAATACTGATACATAAATTTTTATTCTGAATGAGTCGTATAATATCCTAAAATTCGCAAATCTTTTGCGGAACACCCTGTAGGTGGCCTATTAATATATACGTGAAGCTCGGTTTATAGGACAGTTATTACCCGCCTGGCGACACCGCGAATTTTGAGGTTATATCTGCCCGTTGGTAATACTCTTTAATGAGGGTTTATAGTCAGTGGATTTAAGACGCTTTTTATTTGGGATTCACATTCCATATTTTGGAATTCCAGTGCCATTCTTTAGAGTTGCGAACGTTCTTATTTCTGGTACCTGCTGGAATTCATGCATCATTAAATGTACGTATAATTCTCTCGTTGTCTGTCTCCACCAGAACAACACTGCTCTGACAAACACGTTAAGCGTCATTAGTTCTCCTGCAGTTTTTCTTTGTCTCTCATTAAAAGAACGTCGTGGAAATTCCCTAATGCTAGATATTTACTTTTACAGTGTGTTTCATTGCTTGCGTTCTCTAAAAATATAACTACATAAATTCCGTCTAATGCAATGATTTTTATTTTATAATTCTTTGTAATAACTCAACACAAATCAAAATTACATATTTATATCCTCCTTAGCATTTGCTTTGCTAGGATTTTTAAGCTCCTACGCAAATTTTACCGATAGGCCCCTTTCAAAACAATCATGTAGAACACAATCTTTTATAACTTGGCCATAAATAAACTTAGTTAAAAAAAGCTGTTAATTAGAATCTTCTTTTTAAGTTCTAACAGATATATTTAATTTCGCCCAAATGTTGGGCGGGGTTCAGTTAGAGTAAAGGAAATGATTTTTTTCGAAAGGCTCGTGGGCCCCTATATACGTGGGCCCCCATGCTTTACACACCCTTGTTATATGGTAGCTGCGCCACTGCTCCTTAACCTTCTAAAGCCTAGCGGTTTCTTTGCTTGCCACCAGGTTTAACATTAAAAAATTAAATTAAATTAAATTAAATTAAATTGCGTTTATGTGTTTTGTACGGATCTCAGAACAAACAGCAACTTTTGCCTTATAAAACATTAAGAGACTGGTTTTTATAACCGAAGTGGAGAGTGTTTACAGCGCGGTACGCACTGAGTCCTTATATAAAACTGATACGCTTCGTCTTGAAAGGGTTAAAGCCATTTCCAAGAGTAACTAAAGAAAGCAGTCACTATCCTAAGACGCCACTATCAGTAGAGGTTTTTTTTCTAGCGCTAAGTTCTATAATTGATCCATTGCCTAGCCTGGCTTGCGGCAGGTACATAACCTTTTTCAAAGTGAGTGAGTTCTTCAGAGAGCACGATTCGGTGCTTCCTTCTTCAAGTTCCAGTACCTCCTCTTTTCTTTAAGTTACCTAATAGCTGTTGACATCTTCTTCCTCTCCTTCCCGTCAGTTATACTTTCCCTTCTATCTTTCCTTCAACAACGTGTTTTAGAATTCACTTTATACGCAAGATATAACCAATCTATTTAACTTTCCCTCTTTTCATGTTACTCCTTCACCAGTATCACATTTCCAAACTTCTAACCTAAATTTTACAGTCTACAATAATCAATCAACAAACTGCACACCCTAGTCATTTATACATTCGTGATTATTTTAAAACAGTGAAACTCCCACATGTTTCGAAATTTATAGTTTCATCATGAGGCAGTACAACAGTCAGTTTTGAATAAAACACACCTAATTATTCTAGGTGGTTGAACTTCGATCTACTGTGTAACGCGTAGAGGAACATATACGTATACTCGAAATATTGAGTGTAGCATGTTTTAAGTATAAAACGCAGAAGGGAAAAATGTTACACTGGAAATTAATGATACAATATTAAAATTTTGAACACATTTATATATTTTAACCATTTAGTATTAATTTACAATGAAATAAGGTTCCGCTTTACTTTATCAATATATTCCTTCTATAAGCTACAATTATAAATATTTGATTATGTTCGCGTATTTTAACGTTTTTAATATAATCGTTTATCAAACTAACTTGTGGAGCAGGGTCCTTGTTGATAAGCTAACAGCCGCCTCTGGCACTTTCCCTGAGCCAGATAAACTCATTCCAAGCTCTTCTAATCCGGTACTTTAAAATCGACTCTAACATTAAATGTTCCACCTACACCTAGGTCTTGCAAGTGTTCTCTTTCCTTCACGTTTCCCCACCAAAACAAAGAACCATCGAAGTCTGAGGCTGGACGTAACGATCTTCAACACGTTCATTTTTAATATGGTGAGGTGATATTACAGCATCGGTCAACGCCCGAACTAAGTACCACACCTTGTCGGCAAACCGCGACAGTTTATTTAATAAAAATACTAAAAACTATCAAAAGATTAAGACGAAAAAACTTCCACTCATATTTCGTTGACACTGTGGGCCATGGAGTTACCTACATCAGCAGGTGTATTTGTAGTGATTGGGAGAATTTGCGTGGGTCGGGAGGAGGATATTGCTACAATGGGCAGTGGAGAAGTGACGATTAGAAATGAGCATAGAACGGATAAGTCTGAAACGTTTACAGTATCGTGGAATGTGACGCCGTCCGCCTTCTGTAACCTAAAGATGGAAGCAATCACTTGGTCTCAAAACTTTGCTTTTCCTGCGCCAAAATCTACGATATCACAGCCTGAGGGCTGTAGTCATACGAGTATTTACCGGCGTTAAGAACGTTGGACATCGCTGTGACAGACCGAAAAGTAAAATACGTTATGCAATACCGGGAGGTCTCAGTGGCAGCGCGGTCTAAGGCAGGGGTCAGCGACGATTCGTTTGCGTGGATTGTGGGTTCGAATCCTGCCGGGGGCATGAATGTCTGTCTCTTATGAGTGTTGTGTGTCGTCATACAGAAGTCTCTGCGCGTTGTTGATCGCTCGTCCGAAGGAGTCCTGTTGCGTGTGATTTGGAAACCCCCCAGAACGGCGAGGCCATGACACGGAATCGGGCCGAAGCGCCACAGGCAAAAAATAGCGGTAGGTAATTTACGGTCCTTTCCCGTGACCCCCACATCGCCAGTGACTGGGACTGCCTCTCTCTGCATTCCGCAGCTGAAGGGGATGTGAAAAATAAGATTTGTCAACATGACTAAGCCCCAGAGCAAACACTTCTATATCAAAGAGAAGTCGTGCGTTGACTAAATCATTCTGATCCATATACTGAGCTGGACGACATCAAAGGACGGATCACGTTCCCCTTAAATGGGTTTCCATTTTGGAGATGTCATGAGGCGCAAAATGTAGGTCACCGTGTTTCCGGCAACAGTAGATGAGATGAAAATACAAAATAGACAGGTGTTTTGCATGAGGTGACTCCAGACCCTAGCAGTATTTTAGAATTGTGCATCACACGGATGTGACATTGGACTGATTCGTATTTCTTAACATCTATATTTATTGGCTGATTGAAACCTTTTGATTTCAATTTCAAAGCGGTTTTAATTTCCTAATAGTTTTCAAGGTGGGTTCAATTCTAAAATTCAACTGCGAACAAATTATTTCAATTTTGACGAAAGCATCAGCGAATTCCTCCGAAACATCGGTGTGAACCAACAAAACTACAGGACATTCGAACCCGGACGACTTCATCTGGAAGTACCTTAAACACACGGCTATAAAACGTTATAACCCTAAGATAATTTAGAGACAATGCATACAGGGTGTTAATTTATGAGAACAATTAAATGTTATAAACTCTATAGCGATTAATTTGTAATAATTTGTACTTCATACAGCTATTCTTACAAAATTTTAACCATTTAATTCGACTATTTGCAGACGCCGATTTATTGTATTTGTGACCTACTTACGGGCATGTTAAATTTCCATACAGCTGTTTCTGTGTATATACGGTAACACGAAACTAAAACTTTCAGTGATATATTCGCATCAAATCTCACTGTATATTGGATCCAGTTCAGTGTGAAATCTTTGACGTACCACAGATTCCTAGAAGCAATTTCGCGTATAAAGAATGATTGGTTCCCGGAAGATATGAATACAAATTGAACACTATTTTAACGACAGCCAGAATGTAAATATTCTCTGGGATATGAGTGTAGTAATTTAGTAATACTTACTTTAATATTATCGTTACAGCTTCATCATCTTAATTTTATAAGCAGCTATTTTAGAAATATTTTGGCACTAAGCTCTGTATATAATTATTTTTTCTCCGATTCATATTACGTTTAAACTTACCATAACTTAAATATTTGTACTTATATGCGTAGGCATAAACTGTTAAAATCTGGGACATGTGATTTTGCCCCCTTTAAGTTTGCTTGGGCCCAGATATCTTCCGTATGATTTACTTGCAAAATAGAGATCCCGTGACGCTTTCTTTTACACGGTCACGAACTTTGTTTTATAAGCAGTCAGAAGTATGGCTTGCTTGTTAGTTAGGGTCTTTGCCCCATGGAGTTTCTTTGCAGTAGTTCTCAATTTTTAGCCTCCTCTCCACCCCGAAAAGGAAAAGTGTATATTTATGTAACAAAGACCCTGTCTGAGTCTAAACCAGTGTGTGTGTTTGGTGAGGAGTGGGAAGGGAAGGATTTTCTATTCAAATTCTTAGTAAAGTTGACTGGTCTTCACAAAATTTGGTGCGAACTTTACCACCTTTGTAGCAATCCCGACAAAATTCTGTTTTCTGCAATCAGGAAAAAAAAAACACGGCGGACACGCAAATTTATGAGGTGTGAGGAACACGACACTTAATTATGATCTTAGTATGATGCATCATAACAAGTTTTGGTAAAATATGCAACCACTTTTAAGTTAATGCTTCTACAGACGGTAGAACAACAAAATGGTGGTTGTGTAAATATTTTCTTTGACGTTAGATTTTATTTTCTTTAACTAATAAAGAAATTGATTTAGGCATACGCAATTTTGTGTGCAGATAAATAATGCGTATGAAATATTGTTTTTAGGGCAATAGTTATAAATGACATGACCGTACGTAAGTTTTTATGTGCAGATAAATAATGCGTATGAAATATTGTTTTTAGGGCAATAGTTATAAATGACATGACCGTACGTAAGTTTCTATGTATTTAACGAAAGGTTAACGCATACAGTATCTGTACTTAAACGGTGAGTTTGCTGAAAAAATAACAAAGTGAAATAACAATAACAATTCAAAGAAATCTATAGCTTACAAGTCTGCGCATTAGAACAATAGGCTTTATGAATTGTGCTCTGAACCGTTTCTTATCTTTATTTTAAGATTCAAACAGACAAATCACATTGAAGTGCACTGTGTTCCAAACCAGAAAGAAATGTCGTGACGTGTGTAAAAACAAAATGGATTACGAGATAAGCAACGTTACCCTATACAACTGTACAGAAATGCTGCTACTGCAGCTGGACTCCGGATTGGATGTGAAGTCAGTGTGGACGCTAAACCGCAGTCAAGTTTTGGGTCTGTTGGACATGACTTTGGCAGAAACAGAAAACCCTGTTAAAAGGACAGCGCTGGAAAATTTAATGTCTCAGTGCCTGTTTCCTTCATCGAGACCCTACGATTTGGCGTGGTGGCAAAAGCTTGTGTGGACAGTAGTCTTTGCTTCGATGCTTGTAGTTTCCACAGGAGGCAACGCTATCGTCATGTGGATCGTTCTCGGTAAGTAATACATAAAAAATATGTGTGTGTGTGTGTGTGTGTGTGTGTGTGTGTGTGTGTGTGTGTGTGTGTGAAAAGCACAGGAAGTTTGAATCTAACATCGCATTTGTTCGATAACAGGGCAGAATATGAGGTATCCTTCGTGGAAAAAAAAAATTACACTGTCAGAATATTTTCTTCGAGTAAGTCGACTTTCAGCAGTGTTCAGTCACGATCACGTGATTAATTGGTCTATAACTTGGGCTAGTATCATATGTCAATTAGTAGCTGCAGTATCAAGGGTTTCAGTTTTTGACCCATCACAAAAAATAAAGGGAAAAAGGTCATAGTTAAGTGCCAAAATTTATGCTTTTAACATTTCGATGATTGCCAGTGTATCTGCTAAGAAATCTGCTGCCTTGTACAGGCAGAACTTAGTAACAAGCGCCCCACATCAACTCACGATATACACACAGGTCTGCCTTATTATTCTTTCATATGTTGTACTGTGTAGGCAGCGTCTTTCTTTCGCGCTGATCTGCCGCGAGACGCGTAATGTCTACCAACGATATTAATGAACTCAGCAGGCAAGGAGAATTTTTGCACCGAATACAGCAACACCTTTTTTACTGCCATTTCTTATGAGTATCTTTGCTTTAACGCCCTTTCCAATTTACACCACTTCTTAATTTACCTTTTCCAATTTTCGATTTAACGGTCTTTGAATTGTTTATTTCCATTTATGAGAGCCTGTTTTTATGGGAATACCATTTTTGATTTACGCCCACATTTTCAAGAGCATAACTAGGGAGTAAAACAAGGCCTTGGTGTATTTACATACATGCATTTTAGGGGGTATTTTCTGAAGATTTTGAAAATTATTAACTTACATATACGTTGTAAAACAATGATCCCTCGTCAAATGCGGTGCGTTAGGTGTGGGGGGGGGGGGGTGGCTAACAACAGCACGCTGGCAACACCGCTTTGCGCAAGCTTCCTGTGGGAAAAATAGAGTTACATCTGTTATATACATACATTTTTGGGCCTTAAACATCTACACGTTTCTCGGGTAAAAAGTGCGGCCATCACCCGCAGCGGTGGAGTATATGGCTGTTCGCGTATTCCGTCTCCAGTTTCTTCAGCCATCTGAAAATTTTCCCCCCAACATGTTTAACTATTTTCAACCGCGTAAATCCAGAACCGCGCTGCTGCAATCAGCACTGGGCGTGGAATTACTGTATTACATTAACAGTTTGATTTAATGTTTTGTTGTAAGGAGAATAAATTCAGGCCAATATCGATATAATATTAGCGGCTGGAATATCGGGCTGTTTACGGCTCATTTCCAGACGTATGGAAGCTGATCATTCTCTTACGTAGCATCAATTAACATAAAGTTTAACAAGACCTCACAGTAGTCCAGTCTCATAGGCTATAAACAAGAGAAGAAAGTTCTTTCGTGAACGTGAAGTACATTGCAGCACGGAGTGTGCTTTTTTTGAAGTAATTACAATGAAGAAATCATGTAGAAAGTGTCACAGAAAATTTGTAAGTCTGTTTTGCCGTGAGTCAGTTCCTCCGAAATCAACAGTACATCGACTGGCGGATAAATTTGGAACTAACTCTAGGTTAGAGAAGAAGCAAGAGCTACACGAAATGTTACAGAAGAAATATTAGATAATATAGGAGCTTGTTTATAAGAACGTCCGAGGAAATATTTGTTACAAACGTACGATTTTGTGACCGGTATTGAGAAGTACTGTGTAGTGGCGAAGCCGATTCGTAGTAACGTGCTTTACAGTAAGGTGACTTAAACGAAAACATAAATAATTAAAATAAAGTGTACTGGTTAGTACATAACCTCAGACTAATAAACAAGTTGCTGTTACTTTGCATTAAAGTTGGAGCATAGTGTGCTGCAAGTGCGACAACGATTCAAAAATGTACTCGTACAATTTTTAAAAAATTTAACCAATGTAAAGAAGGAAAACGAAAAGCGGCAGAACAAACTTTACATCCAGTAAGTCAATGGTCAACGGCCATTTTACGTTAAATTATTAGGATTTAATCATTAATCGTCTTTTGTGGCTTGCTCCTTTACCCAGTCTCATCTGAGAGGACGTCTCATACACGATTTTTATAACTTGTACACAGCGGACGAACATAAAGACGTATCTGGCATACAGTTTCGTCGAATTATACATAAAATTCCTATTAGTTTTTAACCTTTTAAAGCCTAGCGGTAACTTTACATACCACCAGGTTTAACATTAAAAAATTCTACGTGGTGCCCACATTGCGTTTATGTGTTTTGTACGGATCTCAGAACAAACAGCAACTTTTGCCTTATAAAACATTAAGAGATTGGTTTTTATAACCGAAGTGGAGAGTGTTTACAGCGCGGTACGCACTGAGTCCTTATATAAAACAGATACGCCTCGTCTTTAAAGGGTCAATAACATGCTTATCAGGTGTCAGAAGTGTCTGAGAGTTGAAAGAGGCCATTTCCAAACGCCTATTCCACACGCGGTAAGTCTATTATATAAAACAAATCGTTGATGTGGATTAGAGAGCGTGTCCCGCGTTTATTTGCGCACCCAGTGTAAATAAACCAACACGTGTTATGCTGCTAGACACAGACAGCAACATGTCAGTGTCTGCCAGGACAATTACGAAGCAGTCATGTAAGAACATCATTAGCTGAAGTAATGCAGCACGTCCCACATTGACAGGTGCGGTCAACAGCAATGAATTGCTCATAAAAGCGTTCCGAGTTTACCATTTCTCAGTGCTTTAAAACAATAAATATTCGATAAGTCATTTGCAAAGTAAAAATAGAACTTCGAAATATTTTCTATCACTATGTGAGGGTAAATTTACCTAAACTTTTTGGCACATATTTTAGGTTAGAATTTCAGGACTTCGACTAAAATTTATAGTATTTTCTGCTTCAGCCATATGGGTACATAATAAACATTATTTCACACACAAATGTAACTTACATATAATAGACCAAAATTAAGCCTTTTATTTACCGGTGGCACATATATTACAACATATGTCTTTCGGTTCTGGTGAGCCCTTAACAGTGTCGTCTTAAGTATGTTATGTAAAAGTTCTGATAATATTAAAAATATTGAAGTGAACTTAAATGGTGTTTTTGTAGTAATTAGTTATTCATGTAAAATCAATTGAAAAACGTGTACATATTCTTTAATGGAACCAGTAATTGTCGTACGATCTATACACTAATATTTCTTTCTTATACATTTGTACTAAAGATTTCAGAATTAGGTGGGTAGACTTTATGTTAATTACATACAAAATTATCGCGTTATTTTACGTAGTTAGTGCCTATACCTTGTCTCAATTTACTTTTAAAATCACTCTAAAATATTTCCTTTATTTTTACTAACCTATTTGTAGGCTACCGCATAAACACAATTTTCTTCGTAATCAATTTGCACTATAATTTTCAATGTTCCACTTAGTGTTCTGAGTATGTAATGCTTTGTCGATATTCTACTTACGACGTTGATGTTCAAAGTTATCTTTTTTATTACATGCACTGTCACTGTATTCTTCATTGATGCACTGTTTATTTAAGTTAAGGCACAGAGCCTATGTATGTTGAAAAAATATTTAAAATCCAAAAACAATTCTGTCAATATCAATAAAAGAAATGTTTGCTGCTTCCAGTTTTGGTGTTTGTATCATTTCCACCATTAACCCTTTAAAAAGGAAGCGTATCTGTTTTATATAAGGACTCAGTGCGTACCGCGCTGTAAACACTCTCCACTTCGGTTATAAAAACCAGTCTCTTAATGTTTTATAAGGCAAAAGTTGCTGTTTGTTCTGAGATCCGGACAAAACACATAAACGCAATGTGGGCACCACGTAGAATTTTTTTATTGTTAAACCTGGTGGTACGTATGTAAGGTTACCGCTAGGCTTTAAATTTAAAACCACTACTGTATCAGTAGGAGCCAAGGAAGAACACTTACGTGTGCTTTCTTATTGACTCTACACTGATGCAATTGGACTGCTGGCTTAAATATTAGCGACATTGGACAAAGGGCAGGAAAAGAGTGGATCTGCTTTGACAGCAAAAAAAAATTTTGGTAGCGTATTTTATTCTGACGGTTTATAATGTTTGCTGTTTACCCACATTTATAAATGTAAATATATTTGTAAATATTCGCCAGTTTCCTCTTAGGCATTAACTTCAAGACGTCTAGCTTATTCGTGACAATTGATTAATAAGTGTTTTGAAATTTTTGATAGGCGTATATTACGAAATGTAGATATTAAAAATTCTTCCCTTGAATTATCTACCAATTTGGTTGTTTTGAATTTTGGGTTTTTAGGCACTGTGTAAAGCCATAAATGGACGGTTACTTTTATCCCATAAACAGTTTCACAGATTTTATCGAAATTATCCCGTCTACATAGACAAATATTTGTAAATTTCACACTTCAGGTTGTTATGGAGGTGATTATGAATACTGTAGCCATCTGGGATGCTAATCCTTACAGCTCGGTAGTTTGCTTTCAAAAACGTTATGGGCAGCAAGCCCCCCTGAAACGTGTGAAACCCTATACAGAACCAGGGCTGTGCAGTCGGTACACAAAAACTCCGACTCCGACTCCTTCATAAAAGCTCAATATGCATTAATAACGGTAAACCTATAAGACGTTTCATCGCCACCACGTGAATCATCAGGCTGCTTTTTAGACTTACAACATATATTTAAGTATCAGTCTAATGGTTACTGTAGCTGTCAGGGCTCTGGATTTGGAGTATCTAGTTAAGATTTTAGACTGAGTTTGGAGTCGGAGTCGGTACATTTTTCCCGACTCCGACTCCACTTAAAATTCCTTCCGACTCCGATTCCGACTCCACCTAAAATTCCTTCCAACTCCGACCCCACACCCTGTACAGAACTACACGGCGTCACTTACCGCAATAAAGCGATCCTCATTAGTTAGGTCTGTTTTGTAATTTCTATTGTAGCGTGTCTTATAATCCCACTTAAACATCTGTTGGTGTGGAGTGGCATTAGTGACATTAACCCTTTAAAGACGAAGCGTATCTGTTTTATATAAGGACTCAGTGCGTACCGCGCTGTAAACACTCTCCACTTCGGTTATAAAAACCAGTCTCTTAATGTTTTATAAGGGAAAAGTTGCTGTTTGTTCTGAGATCCATACAAAACACATAAACGCAATGTGGGCACCACGTAGAATTTTTTAATGTTAAACCTGGTGGTATGTAAAGTAACCGCTAGGCTTTAAAAGGTTAAGTAAGACCAGAGACGTGAGGGAGGCACGGCAGAGGCACGAAAACGGAGAGACTGAGGATTTTGACTTCCACGAACTGTTGAAATTAGGTTTGCTCTATGAATGTTGGACGAAGCTGCATATTTTAAACATTTGACGTATGAAATCAATCTGAATGCTAATTAAACTCGGATCGTAACTCACAGTAAACAGACAGCCTTTAAATTACAATGTTCAAACCCTTAATTCTGTTTATATAAATAATTATATCTGTTTATTCTGAGAATCATTCAAAACATAAATACATAATTATACTGTGAATCATTGAACGCCTGCAGTTTGTAATCCCTATTGCTTTCGATTCACTATCCGCTAACAGTTGTAACATTAGATGCAATTTAATCTGTGTTAATGAATGTGTTGTTAAATAAATTAAAACAATGATTTCAATTATCGTGGTTTAAAATAGACCATAATTTCTGTATTATAAGTCATTACACCAAAACAATTCCACTCTACACAATAAATACTCTGTATAGCACTGTAAAACAAGAGGATAATAATGGGAACATCATTATATGCGAATACATCAATATCTACAGGCCTGTATTCTGTGTATATGTAAAGTATATATGCTGTAATAACGCAGGCAATACAGCGCCTCCCTACGGTTGGACGGTCCGAGGTTCGATCCCAGTGGGTGTAAAGGGATTCCCTTTTCTTCGAGACGCGTCCGGACCGACGCTGAGGCCCATACAGGCTCCTGCAGAATAGGTATCGGGTCTCTTTACCGGGGTTAAAGCGGCCGGGGTGTGGCGTTGACCAATCACTCCCATCTAGTGCCGAGGATAAAGAAAATACAGAGCTATGTATCTGCTCTCCCATTGTGCCTACATGGTATATTATATGGTGAACATTCTCTCTTTATATGTAGAACATGAGTCAATAATTTTCACATTCTGGGAGACTCAACCTCCTGGAGCCCTAAGGATCATCCAGGCCTCTAATGGGACAGCTGAGAAGCTAAAATAATTTTCGTAGCCTTTGTAGGAAAAAGTCTTACATTAAAAATTTACGTATTCTAATATAACTGACCACCTGAGTGATGGAAAAATTATTGGTTAAGCATTAATCAATTACAAAAGAAACTGGGACACGAGATAGCTCAGTCAGTATAGTGAATATGCTACGCGGTCGATGACGGAAGGCCCGGTGTTTGATTCCAGGCAGGTGCAGAAAATTTGTCTTTCCCGCGCTTTCCACACAGACTGTACACCTCACTGAGTCTCCTATTCAATAAATACCGCAGGTTCTTTCCAAGGGTAAAGTGGCCGGGGCGTGAAGCTAACCACTGACTTCCCTGTATATAAAAGTCGCATTTCAGGGTGGACCACGTCTCTTAAGGTCCTCCAATTTAGCGGAACTTCACCCCTTCCTCGACCAAATTAAGTTGTTAGGGAGTTGAAAGTAAGGTACTGTAGTCCATTACGAAGGGCAAAATGCTACGTTGTTCCTTAACAACACGCACCTTCAGTTTATTTACAGAGGTCCCTTTAAAGCCTAGCGGTAACTTTACGTACCACCAGGTTTAACATTAAAAAATTCTACGTGGTGCCCACATTGCGTTTATATGTTTTGTACGGATCTCAGAACAAACAGCAACTTTTGCCTTATAAAACATTAAGAGACTGGTTTTTATAACCGAATTGGAGAGTGTTTACAGCGCGGTACGCACTGGGTCCTTATATAAAACAGATACGCTTCGTCTTTAAAGAGTTAATTTAAGGCCACGAAACCTTTAACACCTCGAATACGAAGCGAATACAACGCAGTGCATAAAAATATCTGCCGTGCGTGCTTGCGTTTCATTTCATATTTTCTCTTTATCGAATTTCACTGTACTAAGCTGTAATTGGGTCTTGTGTATTTTATAAGTGTTACTTTAAGAATAACCTTGGTTGCAAACTGGAAACTCCGGATTTAAAGTGTGTTCTAATATTCACGGGGGAGTAACTTACGGAAAATGTTGTAAGCGATATGCAGCGGTGGAGCTCGTGGGGGGTTGCGACACTGTTGCCATAACAGCAATGATCTACCATAAACAGCGAATAGTAGTTAGCTTCGAAGTTAAGAATAAATGGAGGTATACCTCCATTCACTCATATGCCTTCATGGCGTGGAAAGAAATAACTTTACCTTTTTTGAAAGACAGAAAAGGCTGTTTTAAAATCCATGCGTAGATGAAACGTTAGAAAAACAGGATGCTGGCTGAAGTTTCCCTTTGCAGGAAACATCAGACTTTCAGCAAAAATCCTGAGGGCCGACTGACACTAGCTTCTCGCCAATTTTATATTTTCTTTTGTAAATGGGAGACAGATGGCAAGTTCAGAGTCTCCAGCTAGAATTCCCTTGCTACTCAAACCGACAGCTCGGGTCTCTAAGAACACATACAGAGTCTACGTACGTGAGCAAGTTCCATGGGGACAGTTTCGTTAATGGCTTTGAAGTGGATTCTGCCCTAGAGGAGTCCAATGTGAGTCTCGACAAATGAAGCAAAGGACTAAACGCGTAATTTAAAAAGGACATTTAAATATACTTTAACTGCGCCTTCTAGATTAAAGTTACCCTTATATATATGTTTAAAATGTAACAGAGGTGGGTAAATTTATATAACCAACCAACCAACCAACCAACCAACCAACCAACCAACCAACCAATCAACCAACCAACCAACCAACCAACCAACCAACCAACCAACCAACCAACCAACCAACCAACCAACCAACCAACCAACCAACCAATTAATCAATCAATCAATTGATCGATCGATCGATCGAGCGATCGGTATTTATTAACGTGCAGGCTTAACAGCAAAAATGCCTATTACAAAGCCAGCACGCAAACAAAGATACAACACAAAAATAGCACAAATACATAAAACAAACTAAACAAACAAACAAACAAACAAAAGAAAAAATATTACAGGAAAAGATGTACTGGGAAAAACCCCTATACTCTGAAGAAACGCAGATAAGTTTATTTAAAAAAGTCCCAGTTTAGCGCAAAATCTGTTTTAAAGAAGTAACGGGCTTCCTAAAGATATCGACGTCTTTGCACAAGCGGTTTGCAGCCGCCACACATCGCGCTGTCGGACAGTTATTACACGTAACAGTGAACAGAGAGGAGTTTCTGACATTGCGAGAAGGAACGCGTATGGCAGTGGTGTCCAACAGAGAGGGGCAGCATTTTAGGTCTGAATAAACAGAGACAAGGAATAGTGCATCCAAATGAAGCCTTCTATCGTGCAGGGTATGAAGCTTCAGAGATTCAACAAGATCCTCATAAGTAACATGGTCGTGAGTAAAAAAACGATTTTGACAACAACAACAACAACAACAACAACAATAATAACAACAATAGTAATAACAATAATAATAACAATAATAATCCCTAACTGAGTCAGTTCGTCGCCAAAGACATCGATATATGAGACTGACATTTGTCAGAAATGTGACAAGTTACAATCAGACATGCAAAGCGCGAAATTTCACCCTAGAACAGGCCATAAAGACCCATAGGGGGAGTAAAGTTAGCACTATTCCTTCTTTAACCTCGCAACTAGATTGGGGTCGGAGCTCAAAGCCACGCCTCGGCCGACTTACCCACAGGGAAAGACACCCGTTACACATTTTACATGAGGCTGGGTGGGTCTCACGGATGGTCTGGACGGGGTGCGGAAACTCTCGCCCCCCCACCGGGATTCAATCCGCACACCGTCCAGCACCTAGTGACTCGCTATACCGACTGAGATATCCCGGCACGTGATCAGACATGTACAAATGGGGGGGGGGGAAAGACGAAACAAAAATTGTAATGAGTATCAAGGTGTTGCAATCGAAGTTAAAAAAATAAATGAAAACAGAGAGGTGTGTATGTTGTTCCAGTTATAATATCGGCTGCCGAAATTGTACCCAAGTCTCTCGCCATTAGTTGACAAAAGCCCAGTTTACATCCTCATGCGTGTATAGAGCTACAAAGTGTGTTTATACTCAATATATGTGCCACACTTGGAAGATTCTTCACTTCTAGTACATAACTACCGCGCAGTGTCTTACTGTGGGCCGACACTAGGATCAGAATGTCGTACAGGGAAAACGATATAATAATAATAATAATAATAAAAAAGCAGTCCCATTACAGGCCTGGACAGGCCCACAGGGTTCCAGGAGGTCGAGGCTCCCAGATTTCTAGACAATCGGCACATGAAGGTGATAAGGTTGTCAGCCCTACGCACCGGCCGCGTTTACCCCCCAGGAAATATTCCTGGTACTCATTTCTGTTAGAGGCTGAGTCGACCCCAGGGCCATAGTGCGACCGACAGGATTATGCCAATGAAAAATTCCACTGACACCATCGGGAATCGAACCCGCGACCTGCCGGTTTGTAGCACAGTGCCTCAACCAACTGCGCCACCGCGGCCCCCTATAATAATAATAATAATAATAATAATAATAATAGCTAAACACCCCCATGGACCGAAGACCTTCTTGAGAAGCTAACAGTTTCTCAGCTAGTCAAGAAATCCCCCACATTTTATGGATTCGCGAGGTTCATTACCGCATTCACAAGAGCCTGCCATCTGTCTCTATCTTAAGCCATCTTAATCCAGTCCATGCCCGCATCCCACTTCTTGAAGATCCGTAGCTGGGGTCGTACCAAAGAATCGGTCCAGGTCCGAGGCTTTGTAGGCTGTTTCGTAACATCATAATTTTTTATGATGAGGAGTTGTTAGCACCTCGCCCACCCCCCAAGCTGGAAGACCACCCCTCTTTGGCTGTCCGCGACTGCTTATTCAATGTATTCGCAGCTAATCTCCATAACTGGAGGCCGTTCCTCCATCCGCAACCTGAGGACGCTCCATGCCGTGGTGACAGGGACCTACTTAACACGGAATAATAATAATAATAATAATAATAATAATAATAATATAGTGTATATGCAGTCACATTACAGAATTTAAGTGATCCTTGAAGATGAGAAGGATAGGTTATCCCGAAACGTCGGTAACTAACTACTCAACGCCTCGCAGTATCTCAGAAGAGCGAAGATATCATTTACACCGCGGCGGAAGCCTGAAATCACGAATTTGTACAGACTTACAAACTGACAGTCGCATCAGACTGCAACATTTAATTTTTCCTCCATGGCGCAACAGCCCCCAGTGGGCCAGGGCCTCCTTATTAACCCTTTAAAGCCTAGCGGTAACTTTACGTACGACCAGGTTTAAAATTAAAAAATTCTACGTGGTGCCCACATTGCGTTTATGTGTTTTGTACGGATCTCAGAACAAACAGCAACTTTTGCCTTATAAAACATTAAGAGACTGGTTTTTATAACCGAAGTGGAGAGTGTTTACAGCGCGGTACGCACTGAGTCCTTATATAAAACAGGTACGCTTCGTCTTTAAAGGGTTAAAGAGGCTTCACGATTACACTCAGTGGACACACCACACTCTATAGGACTCCTCTGGACGAGTGATCAGCCCGACGCAGAGACCTCTACCTGACAACACACAATACTTACAACAGACAGACATACATGCCCCCCGGAGAGATTCGAACCCGCAATCTCAGCAAGCGACCAGACGCAGACCCACGCCTTAGACCGCGCGGCCGCCAGGAACGGCTGCACAATTTAATGTTGACAGTAAACTGAAATGGGCTCCTTATCTTCTATTTTATGACTACAGTCTTCGCTTTTTTGGGGTAGCTCAGTCACTATGGTGACTAGATTACAGGTTTGAAAATCGAGGACTGTGTTTCGGCTCCCCACGATAGGGCAAGAAAGTTTCTGTCTATTTTTTAAATAGTCCGGACAGGCTCTGGTACTCATCGAGTCTTCTGTTCGGTGGCTATCGACGCCTCATTCCTTGAAGGATTATCATTATCATCGTGGATGATAGTAGTGTCATCATTATTTTTACTGGACAATGTAAAGACATGTCCCTGTACTCCAAAAAAATTCACTATGCTTTAAACGGACAGTGAACCAGAGAATGCTAAGAAATTCTCGTTCCTTCTAAAGCACCACTGAAACACTTTAGACTAAACACTGGAGACAGGGGACAGGTAAAAGTATGTGAGATCCTGTCTTTATTAAAGGTATGTATAATGGCGTCGTATCAGACGTGAAGACGATGATAATGGCATTTAAAATTTATGGAAGGAGCCGAATGTGACATTTCAAGGTTACGTAACAAGATTCATAATCATTCCTTGTCATTTTGTCATGCCACGTTTTACCCGTATTCGTAGTCCTTCCCTCTTCTACCTACTCACAGTAGGTGTCGAGGTTGTTTATTTTCACTTCATCGCACTCAGACACACACCACAGTCGGTATGACTCCTCTGGACGAGGGATCGTCCCGTCGCAGAGACCTCTACCTAACAAAACAAACACTCACAAGAAACAAAAAAATCCGTGCCCCCGGTGGGATTCGAACCCACGATCCCAGCAAGCACTCGACCGCAGATCTACGCCTTAGACCGTGCGGCCACTGGGGATCGGCCATACCACATTTTAAACGATGTTAATAGGATGTTGTTCCAACATTGTATACCTGCTTTGGTAACCTTATTACGTAAACATAATGTAAGTTTGGCGAAACACGAACCCTTGAATATTACACTTCCACTCTACCGTCTTACCTCCCCTACCAAGTTTCAGTCTATTTATATCAAGTTACAATATCCAAAACTTTCCCCTCTGACGTGGTACAGATATCTCCAGTGGAACTGTGCTTTATATCGCGATCTATTCCACTCCCCTCTCCCCCAACCATGAAAACAGACGCCAGTATTTCAGCTTACAACTTATCACCCCCTTTCCAGCTATATCTCTTCCACTACGTGTCGTCTTTTCCAGATGTTCAGCGCCTTTAACTTCGTATTAAATTTCTTTGATGTCTGTGTAAAATACATGTGGTTCCGCTTCTTCATTTTCAGATCTTTCGTAATGCATTATTCTTATCCTCCTATCTCAAAGTGGAGAAAACTTCTGGGATGTGATATTGTGTAGATTGGAAAATAAACACGGAGGATTTGAGGACACTTCACCTCCGAAACGTCGGTAATCATTTAGTATTCGAAGTGTCGTAACATCCCAGAAGACTCAAATATTCTGTTGTAAAAGTTATCCGGGTTTTCGTGAGTTTTGAGGGTTGAGAAGTTCGAAAATTAATCACGTCTGGCGCGTTTCTGAAGACGTCTGTTATGCGAGCCAATAGGAAAGGAGGTGTGTGGGCTGTGTCTCCGCTACACACACCTCGTCTTCTATTGGCTGTCTACGATTATCGACTAACCCGCTGTTTCCTTATAAAATGTAACAATTTCTCCAAATGTAATTTAACTGCCATAAAGATGGTGGCTAAAAATTTCTCCGAAACGTCGGTTGCTGTTTACCAAACAATAAAGCTTCGTATTACAAGAGACTGTACTTTTCATCAATAAAACTTCGAAAACCTCGAAACATACATAATAATGTGAAATATGGTAAATTGTGAACATTCAATGAATTTCGGCTGAGAAATTTAATAACGTGACATTTCTAATCTTATGTGGTAATTTAACACTCTACTTAAAAATTCCCGTTTTAACAATTATATGTATGATCAAGCAAGAGTGATTTAAAAGAAAGATATTCATGCATCTATTTCTAACAGTATGAAAACTTGTCAGTCGATCGGCCCCGTAAGTGTGGAACTCACAGCCATGAACCGCATTTTAGATAAACTTCATGTGCAAGAGGCTGACTGCCCCGTATTACCACTACATACACCCAAAGTCGAGAAAGTAACAGCTGTGCTTGCGATAGGGTGTTTTAACGATTTGTTCCATATCTGCAAGCACCAGAGTCCTTCTTGATAAAGTAAGCTATTCATGTAGTCACACAATCCCCCCCCCCCCCCGCTCCTCACAAGAGCGACCAACGCCTCATTACCTTATTCAGAGCAGTCCATCGTCTGACACCTGGTACAAATTGCACCAACCCACAGAGTTCTAAAGGATTCTGTAAGCTCTACTTCAGTGAGGTTGGGTTCTCTTCAAAATTCTTGTTAAGCAGACAAACAACATGGAACATATAATCACTTATTAACCTTTTAAAGCCTAGCGGTAACTTTACGTACCACCAGGCTTAACATTAAAAAATTCTACGTGGTGCCCACATTGCGTTTATGTGTTTTGTACGGATCTCAGAACAAACAGCAACTTTTGCCTTATAAAGCATTAAGAGACTGGTTTTTATAACCGAAGTGGAGAGTGTTTACAGCGCGGTACGCACTGAGTCCTTATATAAAACACATATGCTTCGTCTTTAAAGGGTTAATCAATTGAAAAGGTTTTACATGTTTCGCCAAATTCAATTTTATTCTTATTCGCCCATCCAAGCACATAGTCCCTTCCATTTTCAAACACTTGTTAAAAATACTTTTTGGCGCCTGTGCAAGACACTGTTAGCTTCGTCATGTGTGTTCGTCTCTCCGTTAGGATGGAACAACTCGGCCCTCATTGGGAGGATTTGCATGAAATTTGATATTTGCGAATTCTCGGAAATCTGTCAAGAAAATTCAAATTTTATTAAAATCTGTCAGGAATAACGGATACCTTACATGAAGACCTGTGTACATTTATGATAATACCACACTGCATTCTTTTTAGAACGAGAAGTTTTTCAGACAAAGTTAGAGAAATCAAAACACACATTTTATGTTCAATAACATTTTTTTTCTGAAAATCGTGCCGTTTATGAGATAATGTGGAAAAATACCGTACAGCGAGACAGGCCACAGATGGCAGTATAATACGGCGCATGCGCTTTGCATGCTGGTTAACTAAGGCTGTAGACACACACTCAAAGTATTTAATACTTATTGGGTTACCATGGCAACAATGGTTAAGCGAACGCGCCTTAATATTACATTATTCGTATACTGCCTATCTTGTTAAACTGCGTTTCCGCGTCCCTGATAGAAGATTTAAATACAAAAGCTTTTCAATTTCAGTGCGACAAATTATGGCATTTCTAATCCGTTTTCAACATTATTTGAAATTATAAAACTTTTCTCCACAATTTGTTACTGCCTCCTCTAGCCCAAAAGCCTGAATCTAAATTTCATAGAAATATATATGTGAGTTAATCTGCAAGAAACTAATGCCCAGTAAACACCCAGACTCAGTGTTGCGATTCATCGTTGCGGGGCTGAATCTCAGTTGCTCCGATTCATTGTTGTGGGACAGCCCAGAGGCTGCCCCCGATAAAATGAATCGTGTCCACAGCTAACAGGTCTGTCGGGAGTCATTTCGCGCCGTCACGGCACAGGAGTTAGCTCTTGCCGCAATGTCCGTGTCCCTTGTATTGCTCCGTGAGCACAACAAAAATAAAGAAAAAAACCAAACGTTGGTGGATGCGTCAGTTATTCGCTGGAGGACACAGACATGGACTTGACGTTTTGGATACCCTGACGTTAGAAAATGGATCTGGATTCATGAATTTTATCAGGATAACTCTGACAGACTTCGAATGTCTTTTGAAAATGATCAGTGGCAAATTATTAAAAGAGAAAACAAGATTTTTCCTCATCCACATGGTGAAAACTCGGAGAGTACTGACGCACTGGCTGTTGCGATGCCGCCCGAACATGTCTAAACGTGAAATGTTGAGCAACGTTGTGTCAGTGAATCCCATTCCGGGTGGGACTGAAGGAACACGCATCCGAGCTGAGTCTGGGCAGCTCTGATTCTTTGTTGCAATGTTTCGGGGGCTGTTCGGACTCAACCGAGATTCAGCCCCGCAACAATGAATCGCAACACTGAGTGGGATTGTGAATTAGGCATAAGAAACGTAACTTCGTATCTACCTTACGGAACGGGTGGGAAGGGCTTTGCTGACTCAGAATAGCAACTTAACCCATTAAAGACGAAATGTAATCTGTTTTATATATGGATTCGGTGCGTACCGCGCTGTAAACACTCTCCACTTCGGTTATAAAAACCAGTCGGTTAATGCTGTATAGGGAAATAATCGCTGTTTGTTCTGAGATCCCTACAAAACACATAAACGCAATGTCAGTACAGTGTAGAACTTTTGAATGTTAAACTTGGTGGTATGTAAAGTATCCACTAGTCTTTAAAACGTTAATTGCCTTGCATATATTTGATCATTCTGTTACCAATATCTCAGTTTCGATAATTTAACCTTTCAAAGCCTAGCGGTAACTTTACATACCACCAGGTTTAACATTAAAAAATTCTACGTGGTGCCCACATTGCGTTTATATGTTTTGTACGGATCTCAGAACAAACAGCAACTTTTGCCTTATAAAACATTAAGAAACTGGTTTTTATAACCGAAGTGGAGAGTGTTTACAGCGCGGTACGCACTGAGTCCTTATATAAAACAGATACGCTTCGTCTTTAAAGGGTTAAATCGCTTACGTTTCCCTGAAGCAGCAGCACGAAAATAAAAACTTTATCTTTAAAATTTTGTTCCTCCATCTTATATTATAGAAGTATGTAAAGGTGAATTTCATCCTATAACGTGCCATGAAGGCCCAGATGAGGAGTAGAGGTATAGCTCTACCCTTTCTTTAACTTCGGAGCTAAAGGGGGTGGGATGTCCAACACAACGTCCCGGCCGCTTTATCCTCGGGAACGACCCAATAGCCTACTCATGTTATAGGAACCTGGACGAGCTCAAAGGCTGGTCTGGACGGATTCGGAAAATCTCGCCTCCACCGCGATTCGATCCCCGGACCTTACAGACAGTAAACAGTCGCTATACCGACTGAGCTATCCCGGCCCATTCATAGGGGTTGACAGACTTACGTATGTGTCCAGGTAATTGCTTTTAGACGATGGCTAGCCCCTTTTCAGAAATCCCTCTTTTTACACGCACTTCTCGTACCTTAATTGCAAGAGGAATTGCATTCAAACATAACTGAATTTATGTAATTAGAGCGTATGATTAGCCCGCAACTTTAATACCTGGACTTCTAAGTGCCTGTGGAACCCACCGCAAATGAAAATGTCGTTTTTCATTTCGCTCTGTTTACGCAAACATAATCCTTTATTATACGAAGCTCTGTTTTGTTATGGTTTGTACATCCATCCACACTAAACAGAATGCGATAGCTGTGGTTTGGTCACGCACGCAGACATTTGTACCTCCTTGCGTCACGAATACAGTCGCGTTTGTAGCCCTGTGACGTCAGCTGGAACTTTAAAGCCACTTTGCTCTCTACACAGTATTTGGCAATTAACGTTTAATAACATGACCTCGGCAAAAGGAAACAGGCTTACCAACTTCATAAGCTTCTAACAGTGAGTTCCAAAGTTCGAAACACAAATTTGTGAATTTGTTATTTTCAACCGCAAAATGGGATTCTGAATCAATTAAACACAAGTAACAATTATAAACATCGAAACTGTATGAAATTCCATAACGGTATTTTGGGCTTTAAAATTATTTAATTATATTCAATAATTTTTCTTTATTCCATTATTATTATTATTATTATTATTATTACTATCATCTTCATTACTATTTGTATGTTGTGCAGTCTGTGTTACTGGCCACCTGGTTCTTCAGTCAGTACATTAACCTTTTAAAGCCTAGCGGTAACTTTACGTACCACCAGGTTTAACATTAAAAAATTCTACGTGGTGCCCACATTGCGTTTATGTGTTTTGTACGGATCTCAGAACAAACAGCAACTTTTGCCTTATAAAACATTAAGAGACTGGTTTTTATAACCGAAGTGGAGAGTGTTTACAGCGCGGTACGCACTGAGTCCTTATATAAAACAAATACGCTTCGTCTTTAAATGGTTAATAAGAATGTAATGAAAATAATTGAATTTATATGTACGCAGTAATTCGATAATGACGGAATGAAAGGTGCTGAAGCATGTTTACGTAAAAAAATGGCTAACTGACAAATATCTGTATATGAGAAGGTATTATTAAAATGGGTATTCGGGGAAAAATGACTGCTAAAATGGGAGATACATTGAACTACTTTAAAATTGGCCCCATAGCTTCAGTAACACGTTTTGTTTTCGCTGAACAATAAATTAATTACGAACTTCTAAATAAGTAATGCGTATGCATTCAGTTCACGTGCGTTTGTTTCTCGGCTCCTTGCGATCCGTCGTTGAAAATGCAGAACCGTTGTCTGGAAACGTACCATTGCTGTATAAGTGGAATTGCATTAGACAGATCTAACTAAAAGAAAAAAGGGCCCTTCTTTATTCTGTACTGAATCACGTAGTGAGTTTAACACTCTACATCCACCGTACAATTAATGCACATAAATAAGTTTATTAACAAAACTTTGCATTAGTCCAAAAATAGAGAACCACTGCTATATGTTTCGGCTATTATTTATAGTCATCTTCAGGGAGCACTAATATATGGTAAAATATAATGCTAGCATACTACTACAACGTCAATGTATAATGCTGGCAATGTATGTTAACATTTTAAAGCCTAGCGGTAACTTTACATACCACCAGGTTTAACATTAAAAAATTCTACGTGGTGCCCACACTGCGTTTATGTGTTTTGTACGGATCTCAGAACAAACAGCAACTTTTGCCTTATAAAACATTAAGAGATTGGTTTTTATAACCGAAGTGGAGAGTGTTTACAGCGCGGTACGCACTGAGTCCCTATATAAAACAGATACGCTTCGTCTTTAAAGGGTTAAAGTAAAATCGAATTAAAGTGCATATGTAGCAAGTTTCAAATAATGTGACTAGAACACTTGATTTGTAAGGAGAAAACTGGGGCACAGAAATTAAGAGAACACAATTATCAAAATCAGCATAAAAGGCTTCTCCTACATTTATGTAATTTCTGTATGTAATGGATCTTTCTCCCTGCAAGAATCAAGATGATATCGAATTTTTACCAAACATTTTGCAATAAGGTCTCTTCAGTTATTTAATCGCTATTCATATTCGACCTTTTAGGTCAGACAGGTTATAGGCATTAGTAAAATTTAAACCTCATCTTTCACAAGGTCCCACAATATACAGTGGATAGGGTCAGGTCCGGAGAACGGAGAGGCCAGCAAGTGGCTCCCCCATGGCCGAACTTCGGCTCAGACAAGAGCTCTTTTTTTAAAGCCTAGCGGTAACTTTACGTACCACCAGGCTTAATTTTAATCAATTCTCCATGGTGCTCACATTGCGTTTATGTGTTTTGTACTTATCTGGGAACAATCTGCAACTTTTGCCTTACATGTCCTCAAATGATCGGGTTTTTTTAAACTGAGGTGGAGAGTGTTTACTGCGCGGTACGTACTGAGTCTTTATATTAGAATGAGTTTCGTCTTTAATTGGTTAAGAATGCTGGCACGCTATTGTGAATCTGTGGTGGCATCCCATAGTGTTAATTTTTTTTCATTCAGGCAACTGCGAATTTAACCACTGCTCCAACATGTCAAGGTACATAATTCCTTCCACTGTTTGACACAAAGTCTAATACAGCCCTGATGTGTACATGGCAACAAACATGGCACATACTGAAACGCACAGAGTACCAGAGCGAAACGAAATTGTTTTTTAGAGTGGGGTGATTTAATTTTTGTGTTTCTAGTATTTTCTTACAAAGGAATATTTATTATCATTCACATCATTTACATTCACGCGCTCTCTCTATTTATATATGTATATCTACGAGGTATATATATGTATATACGCCTACGGTAGGCCTATATTCGGGCAGGGGCAAGAAAGATTTCTCTTTTCCAAAACCTCCAGACTGTCTCTGGGGCCCACATAGCTTCCAGACAATGTAGACCGCCGATATTTCCCGGCGATTAACCTTTTAAAGCCTAGTGGTAACTTTAAGTACGACCAGGTTTAAGATTAAAAAATTCTACGTGGTGCCCACATTGCGCTTATGTGTTTTGTACGGATCTCAGAACAAACAGCAACTTTTGCCTTATAAAACATTAAGAGATTGGTTTTTATAACCGAAGTGGAGTGTTTACTGCGCGGTACGCACTGAGTACTTATATAAAACAGACACGCTTCGTCTTTAAAGGGTTAAGCGGGCGGGTTGTGCCGACTTTAAGAATAAGTGGAGCCGTAATCCACTCCACCTAACGCCTTCATAGCGTGAAGAGGGACAAAGTTTTATATGTACGTAGAATGTAGCACTGTATTTTACGTCTGTGGTGATGGTGCAACACACTTCATACAGCAGACTACAGGCTACCTAGCGACCGGTAGAGAGACTCGCTGCGGGCTGGACAGTCCGGGGATCGAAACTCAGTGGAGGCGAGATTTTCCGTGCCGTCCAGACCGGCCTTCAGGTCCATCCAGCTACATGTACAATGCCTACCGGGTCTTTCCCGCGGCTAATGTGGCCGGAGCGTGGTGCTTACCACCCACATCCTTCTAGTGCCGGATTGTGAATGGTGCGGAGCTGTACATCTGCCTGCTTTGCGTGTGTGCATAGGCATGACATAGGGTGACCTCAGGGAGCTTTAGTATTGAAAGTAAAAGTGACTTACGTAACATTGCTGAAATTGCTAACTGAGCTGCCTAATCCGAGCAGTAAGGTGCCTCTACTAAATTCTGGAAGTACGGATTTGGGATATGGACTGGGCGACCAAAATTTTTGTATTTTATTTTACGAAAGTAATATTAGTCATACATATATATACAGATTTATTAATTACAAACTACTGTAAAACTGTTTTTCTTCTTCAACATGTTTCGGATGCAACTATTCAACCATCATCAGGGACAATTATTTTACAGACATACGCAGCATGTAACATGTTAATGAATGGTAAAATATATGCATCTGTTGCAGTTGTAGTCACTATTGCATGATTTATGTATCTTTCTTCATGTATAGAAATAGTAGTTCTTGGTTGACCTGTATTTAATGACTGCATTTTTTGTGTTTCAACTTTGTCATTACCATTCATTTTTAGTTCACATATTTCGGTGTTAGCCAATGGTTTATACACAATTTGTTGAACCATATAGCTGCTTTTGTCTTTAGTAGTTTATTTTTGGTGTTCGTAAAAATATGCATAGTTCTTGCCTGTTTGCAGTAGTTAGTAATTAATAAATTTGTATATATAACACAACTGCACGGAAAATGTACAGTATTAATATTAGTTTAGCCTACACACAATATAGTGCTGAATACTAGGATGGTTAAAGAGTAATAACCGCGACACGATTTAAATAAACTGGCAGTGGCCAAACATAGGCATCATTACGCCAAGTGTCTGGAAGGGACTGAGAAGCTACTACGTATCTCAGTCAGGATAATCACTGCTGCGGCACAGACTTGACCTGGGGACCTTCAGGTTAAAATTCAAGGTTTACCTACGTGATCACGATAAGTTGTTTTGTGCTATTACTTATTATCTAGAAGATAAATAAACATTCAAAAATAGAAAAACTTTATCTCTTGTAAATTCTAAAAGGTTTTGACGATGGTGTATAACCTTTTAAAGCCTAGCGGTAACTTTACGTACCACCAGGTTTAACATTAAAAAATTCTACGTGGTGCCCACATTGCGTTTATGTGTTTTGTACGGATCTCGGAACAAACAGCAACTTTTGCCTTATAAAACATTAAGAGACTGGTTTTTATAACCGAAGTGGAGAGTGTTTACAGCGCGGTACGCACTGAGTCCTTATATAAAACTGACACGCTTCGTCTTTAAAGGGATAATATTGTGTGGTGATGGTTTTATGGACTTTATTCATCGTCCGAAGTGTAAGCTAGAGACAGAGTAGGTGTTATTCTCTTCTCCCTCTCCATTCACCTGAGGACGGAAGCAGAGCCAGCTTCCGAAATGTCGTGATTCTAATTTCTAATTTTTTAATATTTTTAATATTTTACTCTTCGGACGATTGATCAAGTCCATAAAGCACCACCACACAATTTTACTTCTTACCTCCTCATGATTCTTCCGGGCATAATCTGTCAAAATGTCTTGCATTCTCTGAAAATACTCGTATTCCTTTTCTCACTGAAACATATTCTGAATACTCCGCAACCACAAGGGATCCGCGAAATCCTTTAGAAATTTGATATATAACAGAAGGAATCTTGTCTTTACCAACATGTTTGTTCACTACGTGGTATGTTTCTAAACCGGAATCACTTCACAGAGCATTCCGTCGCTTGTAACGCAGGCATAACCTAAAGAAGAGAATAATACGCACTCGTATTTTAGTTTATTGTTAAAGCAAGCGGATTATATTTACAGACATTCCATGAATTACGCAGCAGCTACGTTCCTAATGATACGGCTCAAGAAATATTTTGCATAAGCAGAATTTTGTACACGTATGTTCAATTATTAACATATACAGTCGAGCTCGGTCATAACGTCATGAAAGGGACTGAATATTTCGTGTCATTATAGAGGAGTGTTTTTACAACAGGGGGTGTAGTGTTATGGTTGATAGTAAGGAATTAATTGGTACAACAGACTATCTGACGTTATAGGTTGGGTTTCGCATAAACCGATTTCGTTATAAGCGGGTTCGACTTATATACACAAACTACGCAGTCCAACTAAAAACCGGATTCCACCACACTGAATCAAGATTGGCCGCAGCATGACCGCTATGCGTCCTGTGTTATC
>BLKM01000821.1:1044937-1061715 GCA_013340265.1 Coptotermes formosanus
GGCTCTTTGTTTTATAAATGTACAGGTGTATGGGATATTTGATATATTAACAACATAAATAAGAACAATGGAAGTACAACAATCTTCACACAGATTAGTAATTGGTATAACTTCCAATTCAAAATGTTTCTATCAAACCCGGCAACCATCAGGAGGCGTCTTGTTACTGTGACAAATAATATTGTAATTGTATTTGTATTGTAAATGTATTTGTATTTAATTGTAATTGTATTGTAATTGTATTTGTATTGTAATTGTATTGAATTTGTATTGTAATTGTATTGTATTTGTATTGTATTTGTATTGTAATTGTATTTGTATTGTAATTGTATTTGTATTGTAATTGTATTTGTATTTGTATTGTAATTGTATTTATTGTGTGCAGTATGTGTTCTCTATTGTTTTTGTAATTTTGTGTGCTGTGTTTTGTTTGAGTGCCGTGTGTTGTTTTGTGTGTTGTGTCTTATTGAAGTACCGCTGCCACCGGGTACAAAACATCTGCAGTCAAAATAAATAATAATAAATAATACTCAGTGGACAGTAAAATAAGGCGTAAGCGAGAATATTTCTTGAAGGAGCTCGAACTCTACAGCTGATTCATAACAAATGATAACAATTTTTGAAATTATGTAAACTAACATGAAACACTTAATGAAATTCCCCAAAAAACGTACCACAGTTATTCGAATGTATTTTATCTCATATATAATACATAAATAAATCCTTCGCCGATATATGACGCCTACTTTGGTATTATTTGCATTTCAGAATGAAGACATCGAGACTGAAACATATCCGTAACATTAAATTGAGCACGTTTTTATGAATATACACAGACGTTAGCTATCACCACGTCCCCTGACCTACTCTACACACACCGCTGGCACAATTCTCACATAGTTTTTATATAATCATAATATAATCTGGTTAAATGTATTTTTCTTTATTGAGTAATTATAAGCAAGGAAGCTGTTGTGAGATAATAACTGTGTGTAATTGTATAAAATAAGTGAAAACTTGTCTACCTACGTATTTTTTAAGTACAACCTCCTAATTAAGACCGATCCCAGACAAAATATTTTGAGATTTTGAAAACAAAATGATAATTTTATTTGAATGTTTTTATACTTTAATGGCTGGTGACTGATAATACGACAGCATGGAATAAAATGCGGATGTTTTATATATTTACCTTTTAAAGCCTAGCGGTAACTTTACGTACGACCAGGTTTAACATTAAAAAATTCTACGTGGTGCTCACATTGCGTTTATGTGTTTTGTACGGATCTCAGAACAAACAGCAACTTTTGCCTTATAAAACATTAACTGATTGGTTTTTATAACCGAAGTGGAGAGTGTTTACAGCGCGGTACGCACTGAGTCCTTATATAAAACAGATAAGCTTCGTCTTTTAAAGGGTTAATATTATTGTTGCATTTAGCAACGCCGTTAATTACAGAAGTCTACAATTTTCTGGGGATTTCTGTCTCCTTTAATCCTTATCTTTATTCATCAGGCGTATTTGTATACATATCTGCTGTAATCATCTAGTTATTTGTACGTTAATTTTTTCCTCTTCACATCTAAGCACTTCATTAAGATATGACATCCCGCCGAGCTGATTTTGTATTGAGGAACATAAAAACAGACAGCTGTCTGTCACCGCTTCTGTAAACAAATTATTTCACGTGACCAAATTGCATTTTAAATAAGGTACTACAAATAAAGTTCCATGACCTAGAATTGCAAAAGGCTTAAGTCAACAACAAAATATTGAGATAATCTCCTTTTCTCGTGGGACGAAGGTATGAAAATTCAATGCTAGAACGAAACAGTCGATGTGGTTACACGTAGAACGGCAGAAAAGATTATAGCTGTATTTAACCTTTTAAAGCCTAGCGGTAACTTTACATACCACCAGGTTTAACATTAAAAAACTCTACGTGGTGCCCACATTGCTTTTATGTGTTTTGTACGGATCTCAGAACAAACAGCAACTTTTGCCTTATAAAACATTAAGAGACTGGTTTCTATAACCGAAGTGGAGAGTGTTTACAGCGCGGTACGCACTGAGTCCTTATATAAAACAGATACGCTTCGCCTTTAAAGGGTTAATAGTATAAGAGAAAATCAAATAAAGGAACTCGTAAACAGCATCTTAAAAATAATCTGTAACTGGTACGAAACTGTGACTCTAACGCCACGAACATTTAATGATAGAAAACAGGAACTGTGTACTTCGAAATTCTTTGTTGTTCGTACAGGCTAGATCGCTGTTCATGTTTCACTCGAAGTGTATAAGAGACAAGTGACCTGTTTTCTACATCATGTGGCAAATATGCTTCATGTCTTCCATTTTCCAATTGGACTGAGTTTTCAGCCGTGTAAAGTGCTGATAACGCAATCTGTTCTTGCAGTAGGAATAGCCGAATTGTGGGAAACCTGAGTGCTGCAGGTTTACTAACACGACTAACAAACTTATCCATTAGTTGTATGGCCGTTGTCTTCTGTTAGCAAAAAGATACAAGAAAGAGACCTATTGAGAGAAACAAATTGGGTGGGTCACATTCTATACAACAAAGTGTGTTCGAGATCTGCGTTGTTCTGGGATATTACGTAGAGTAGAGTGGTAATTCTGTACCGACGTTTCGGGTCAACCTATAGTTCGCATCTTCAAGCGTCAAGAAATCCAACAAGAACTGTGGTAGCACGTGGTAAGCAGTTTATATAGGAAAAGGTGTGGACAGTGACTGGTTCGCAGATTCTACCTATATAAAAGCTGCGTACCAAGTGTTACCGGTTTTCTTCTTGGATTTCTTGACCCTTCAATTGGGACCGGTAGGTTGTACAGAAAAGTCGTTATAGAATTACCACTCTATCCAGCGTAATATCGCAGAAGGGCGCAGATCTAATCTTAATTGCGGCGGAAGCCTGAAATCTTGCAAAGTGTTTTCGATTTATTTCTTTTGAAGTAAGTTATTCAACAAATGCTTAAAGCCTAGCGGTAACTTTACGTACCACCAGGTTTAACATTAAAAAATTCTACGTGGTGCCCACATTGCGTTTATGTGTTTTGTACGGATCTCAGAACAAACAGCAACTTTTGCCTTATAAAACATTAAGAGACTGGTTTTTATAACCGAAGTGGAGAGTGTTTACAGCGCGGTACGCACTGAGTCCTTATATAAAACAGATACGCTTTGTCTTTAAAGGGTTAATAAAATCTGATATGTTCCTAGCAGAGCTGAAAGTGTTCACCCTATAACAGGCCCTGAAGGCCCAAGAGGGGGAGTAGAGGTATAGGTCTACCCGTTCGTGAGCCTCGGCACGAGGAGGGGATGGGGTGGCTAGCCCCACGCTCCGCCCGCTTTACCCCCGGGAAAGAGACCCGGTACCAATTGTACAGGAGACGTGGTGGGCCCCAGGGCCGGTCTGGACGGCTGCGGAAAACCTCGCCCCCACCGGGATTAGATGCCCGGACCGTCCAGCCCGTAGCGAGTCGCTATACCGACTGAACTATCGCGGCCCACTAGAGGTGAAAATAAAGAACCGAAATATACAGGCTGAACTTATTTCCCGGTGGCGGTGGCGCAGTTGACTGAGGACCTGAAACAAAAGGCAAGAGATTCCGAGTTCTATTCCCAGTAGGGTCCTTTGAAAAATTTTCAAGTGACCACCCTTCTGTCTGCATTCAGTAGTCCTGTGGTCCACTCGGCCTCTAACAGAAGTGAGTAGCAAGGAATTCACTTGGGGGTAAAATGCGGCTGGCGCGTAAAGCTGAAAATTTCTGGCGTCCTGGTTGAACCAAATGTCAAAGTAAGGACGGAAGACAAACTTTTATCCCCACCTTAAGCCTTCATAACTTATTAGTGGAAAGCTATTAAACTTACTTTCTGTCGAATTACGTACTTGGACAATGTATATTTTATAACATTTTAAATTTCCTCCGTCGCTTATTTAGATTTGTTCCGTGTCAGTACGTTATTTAGATTTGTTCCGTGTCAGCACGTTATTCAGATTTGTTCCGTGTCAGTACGATATTTAGTTTTGTTTCGTGTCAGTACGTTATTTAGATTTGTTCCGTGCCAGTGCGTTATTTAGATTTGTTTCGTGTCAGTACGTTATTTAGATTTGTTCGGTGTCAGTACGTTATTTAGTTTTGCTAGGTGTCAGTACGTTATTTAGTTTTGCTCGGTGTCAGTACGATATTTAGTTTTGTTTCGTGTCAGTACGTTATTTAGTTGTGTTCCGTGTCAGTACGTTATTTAGATTTGTTCGGTGACAGTACGTTATTTATTTTTGCTCGGTGTCAGTACGTTATTTACTTTTGTTCCGTGTCAGTACGTTATTTAGATTTGTTCGGTGTCAGTACGTTATTCAGTTTTGTTCGGTGTCAGTACGTTATTTAGTTTTGTTCCGTGTCAGTAGGTTATTTAGNTCAGTAAGTTATTTACTTTTGTTCGGTGTCAGTACGTTATTTAGTTTGGTTCCGTGTCAGTACGTTATTTATCTTTGTTCGGTGTCAGTACGTTATTTAGTTTTGTTGCATGATAGTACGTAGTTTAGCTTTGTTCCGCGTCAGTACGTTATTTAGTTTTGTTCGGTGTCAGTGGGTTTGAAGTTACGATATGACACATTGTTTTATGAAGCACGCTAAGTATTTTAAATTTTTTCATAAATTATTTCTGATTCAAAGTATTTTGTTTACCTCTCGCAGGTCAACCGCCTCACCTTACACCAAGCTATTTCTCTTGAGTAACCCTTCTTGAATTTTTTTTTTATTCTACAAAAACCTCTAATATTATCGCTCTGAATGCTTGTTTCAAAGTCTTCGATTTTGTCTTCCAGATATTTTTACTTTTCTCCTCCAAGGCCCACCGGTCTTACTCCCTACTCTGTTCAGATTGCGTTTATTTCTCTTCGATCATAAAATTTATGACATTCGTCTAAAGATGTCAAAAATTATTCTTCAAACATCGTTTCGTGTACTTTACATTGACAATAATCTGAAATCTTGTACATTAAATTTTATATCCTTTCCTATATCTTTCCGAGACCTCATCGTATATCGATTATTATTTAAGTTCTCCAAAGCAAAAATGTATTTGCGATTTTAATCTGTTATACAACACGCACATTTAGCTTTGGATTGCAGTGGTATTTACTCACACTCAAATATACTGCATACAATGCATTCCACTTTAATGCGACCTGCTTTACCTTGCTGCTCTACTGTACCTTCCCCTGACAAACAAGAAATTACCGGAGCTCTCGCAAGGAGAGAAATATACATACAATCGTATGCGATGAATTCTTTAAGACAAGCAGTAGTGCTGTATTTAGAAGTCAAGGCGAAATTCAACGATCGTACTAAAGTTGGCGCTCGAATACGAGATTCTGTAAACGCAAACCACACTGACTCAGGTCATGGGAAGGGTCCGATATCCATGTCTGTTTTTAGAGTTGCTGAAGCGCGTGAAAATGGAATAGAATTGCAGGAATAGAGGTTTCAAAAATAGACTTCTCCGGCTCTTTAACCCTTTAAAGACGAAGCGTGTCTGTTTTATATAAGGACTCAGTGCGTACCGCGCTGTAAACGCTCTCCACTTCGGTTATAAAAACCAATCTCTTAATGTTTTATAAGGCAAAAGCTGCTGTTTGTTCTGAGATCCGTACAAAACACATAAACGCAATGTGGGCACCACGTAGAATTTTTTAATATTAAATCTGGTGGTACGTAAAGTTACCGCTAGGCTTTAAAAGGTTAAAGATGAACTATGAAGCGCTGAATAAAGAGCAGAAGAGTGGGAAACGAACGAAAAGCAAACAAACAAACAAAAAAGAAACAAACAAAAAACAGCAAAAACTACGTAGTAATAACTTTGAAAACACGCATATCAGCTGTATTCAGCCGTTTTAAGGACTCATTTAACATCGGTTGCCCTGTGTTTGAGACATTTGGCACATCATACACACAGAAATGTGACAAATCGTACAAAAGACAGTGTGGCACATCTTACACAGGGAACTGTAGCACATTATACACACAAAAGTGTGGCACGTTCTACAGAGGGCAGTGCGGCACATTGCACACAGCGCAGTGTGGCATATCTTATACATGGCATTATGGCACATCATATAGAGAGCAGTGTGGCACGTCCTACAGAGGGCAGTGTGGCACATTGCACACAGTGCAGTGTGGCATATCCTGCACATGGCATTATGGCACATCATATATAGAGCAGTGTGGCACATCATACACAGGGAAATGTAACCAATCGTACAAAAGACAGTGTGGCACATTGCACGTATGGAAATGTAGCAAATCGTGCACAGGACAGTGTGGCACATAGCACACAGAGCAATGTGACAGACTACACACAAGAGAGTGTGGCACATCGTACACAAAGCAATGTGACGAACTGCACATAAGTGAGTGTGGCACATCGTACAGAGGATAATGTGATGAACTGCATACAAGTGAGTGTGGCACATCGTACACAGGATAATGTGACGAATTGCACACAAGTGAGCGTGGCACATCGTACACAGGATAATGTGATGAATGGCACACAAGTGAGTGTGGCACATCGTACACAGGATAACGTGATGAATTGCACACAAGTGAGTGTGGCACATCGTATACAGGATAATGTGATGAACTGCATACAAGTGAGTGTGGCACATCGTACACAGGATAATGTGACGAATTGCACACAAGTGAGTGTGGCACATCGTACACAGGATAATGTGACGAATTGCACACAAGTGAGTGTGGCACATCGTACAGAACAATGTGGCACATAGTGCACAGTTATTCTCATTTTATAGCAGAAATAAAATTTATATAACAAAAGTGTTAAAAATAAGATATACGCTTTGATTTGACAACTTTCAGTCTCTTATAACTGGACATTATATCATGAGTCTAACGTTCTCTGTGTGACTGCTTTTAATTTCTATATTTGCAGCGCCATAGAACTACGGGGAATTTCGCTAGGAAAATGTAACTAAAATGTAAATGTAGAGCCAGAAATAAGCAGTTCATGTAAAAAACGCGCTTTGCAAGGGCCGAAATTTTTATTTTAGCCGACTTAGTAAAACTGCACATTTTAAGGAGTTTTAAATGCTAACTTCTTGATATGACTAAGACAAAATATCTTTTAAGTATGCAAAATTTGTATTTCTTCACTACCTTGACACGGCAATGTCTTCCAAGATGAGTTTCAATTTAATTTGTGTCTACTTTATTCACAAACCCTTGTCGAAGTATAAAACGACTGAGTGTACATTTTTATTACATTTTCTCTTTATGGTGTATCGGAAGCAGCAGTTCTTCGTAGCCCGTCTTTTCACGAACACAGACAATAAGGAAGAAATTTGCGAGAAAGTGAAACTGCAATACGGAGCCTGCAACTTGAAACGGTAGTAACAAATTTCAGCTCGCAACACCATATACCCCCCTCTAAAACGATTAAACACGTGACCAAAAGGCACTGCTGTTCCTGATTCTTAACAAATTGCAGTACAAAGATGAAAACACGCGTCCTTCCTTTCAAAGATAAAACAAGCGTCCTTCCTTTCACAGATAAAACAAGCGTCCTTCCTTTCTCAGATGAAACAAGCTTTCTTCCTTTCACAGATAAAACACGCGTCCTTCCTTTCACAGATAAAACAAGCGTCCTTCCTTTCTCAGATAAAACAAGCTTCCTTCCTTTCACAGATAAAACAAGCGTCCTTCCTTTCACAGATAAAACAAGCTTCCTTCCTTTCGCAGACAAAACAAGCGTCCTTCCTTTCACAGATAAAACAGCTTTAGAATGTTCTGTTTCATATCCATGGCTAAAGCATATAGAGTAAGTAAAACGTGTTTTACATTGTAAACGTGTTTCCTTATTGTATGAACTCTTCTCGGGCTGATAACCTCCGACGTTTCAGAGGCACAATCAGTCTCCATCCTCAGGGAAGGTGATCTGATTAAAAACCTCCGACGTTTCAGAGACACACTCAGTCTCCATCCTCAGGGAAAATGATCACTTTCCCTGAGGATGGAGAGTGTGTCTCTGAAACGTCGGAGGTTTTTTAAACAATTGACATGGCTATCAGCCCGAGAAGAGTGCATACAGTTTTGTCGCCGTGAGATCCTGAAGGCATATATGCTTCCTTATTTAATTTCTTATTTTTAGTTTCACTGGCATTACTCCGTTTTATATTTTTAATATCATCAAAATGTTTTCAATTTTGTTATTTAACTCGATTGCAATGATATACTACTGCTACTACTACTACTACTACTACTACTACTACTACTGCTGCTGCTGCTGCTGCTGTTGCTGTTGCTGCTGCTGCTGCTGCTGTTGCTGCTACGACATTAGAATTTTACAGTAAAGGTTTATGACTGAAATACGAAATTTGAAAGTATGTGTATCACTGAGCAGGATTTTCTCTGTCTTCATGTAAAGGGGACAGGGACTCAACTACGTCCGGCTCGTTACGTAACACTTGTACAGTTGAAGTTCAGCTTTATGTCATCGGCCTGATGTAACGTGTTTCTCCTTTTTTTAACTGACTACTGAGAAGGAATAAACCTCAGAATGGTGCATTTTTAACACACTGGGATGAAATAAAATTAGAAGGACATACAAAAGTAAAGCTATTTATGTAGAAGTCATACAGGAGTATAGGGGAAGTGGGGGTGTAGCTCTACCCTTTCTTAACTTAGACACTGGATGGATGTAAATAAGAATTGAATAGGAGGACGGGTAGGCTCCAAGATTGCGTCTGTACTTTTGTGAGAGAACGGAAATTTGTTGCACTTGCCGGAATTCAAACACCAGATCTCCAGCCAGCAACACAGTCAAAGACAGCCACAGAAACAGTAATTATTTGAACTAAGCACAAAATGAGTACGGCACAAAATAGTCTGCTAAAAATATAGAATCATATGTACTTGACAGCTGTAGATTGTCATGAGAATCGCAGCGTTTCATAATGTAGGTTCAGCAGTATACAGTGTCATTCACGAGTTATGAACATACGGTAGATAATGATTTCACAATTCGAGATAAAAATTTATGTTAACGTTACGTCTGGTTTTGAAAGCTTATGGAATTATAACCGCTTGAAGCTTAAAAAAAATAAGGATTACCGAAACAGTTCGAAATAAAAAATAAAACAAATATTGCCTGAAGATTTTAAAGTCTAAATTTATCTTTATGAAATTACCTTTGTTTCATTTACAATGACGTTTCTTTATATTAGGTTTTCGAAAATACAATTCTCAGCTGAAACCCACCTCGCAGCTCGGCTGTGAGTGGCTCAAATTACTTCTTACATCTTCTGGTGATTGTTTCTGAAGGCTGCATATAACAGCCGCCATGAACTGTACAAGCGGTTGACAGGAGCGCGTTTATGCGAATAAAGAAACACCATAACCATTGTGAATAGGACCCACGTTGAAAACAACTTTTTTTATCACAAATACTTAGGAAATACTTTTCTGCACTTATGTCCATAATTCACGAATCACCCTGTATATGTAAACAGCTTCTGAGATCAGAAGAAACTGAAATATTTGAGACCAATTATTAAAAACAGTCTAAAGCTGAAGCCAAAGTTTCTTTACTTTGCAATTAGTGCAAGGGAACGAAAGCGATGCAACGGGATGTAACACAGACATTCAGGCAAGGCACGTTATCTGCTGTGGGTTATATTTTTTACTTCATATTCATCTCCTTTTAGGATGAAAAGTAAACAAACACAACTCACTCGTTTGAGGATAACCTAAGGACTTTAACCCTTTAAAGATGAAGCGTATGTGTTTTATATAAGGACTCAGTCCGTACCGCGCTGTAAACACTCTCCACTTCGGTTATAAAAACCGATCTCTTAATGTTTTATAAGGCAAAAGTTGCTGTTTGTTCTGAGATCCGTACAAAACACATAAACGCAATGTGGGCACCACGTAGAATTTTTTAATGTTAAACCTGGTCGTATATAAAGTCACCGCTAGGCTTTAAAAGGTTAAACATACAAATGAGTTTCCTAGACAACGCATCAGCAAAGCAAACTTGATGTTTTAAAAGTAGGATGTCATATGGGACGGTCATCTTAATTTTCCACCCAGGAACAACGTCGTAATGGAAAAACACACAAGTCACTTCGCCTGCAAATGATTCCCTTAGGCGGGTTTGCAATTAAAGCAGCACTAACTCGTTAAGTGACGATTTGGAATTCTATCGTACTCTGTAAATAAAGCGACGATAATGAGTCTTCAAAAAGTAATTTCCAAGGTTATTAATTTGAAAGATAATAGCCAAAAGAGTTTCCGATATTTTTCCAATTTTATCATCTTGACGGGTGACGTCAAATTGTGTTTACTATAGATTTTTAAATCAACTGCAAACAGTCCACCAAAACTTGTATTTATTGACAGAATAAATTTTCCATATTTTTGAAGACAGAACGACATATTTCATCTTAAAAAAGAGCCTAGATTTTCGTCATGATAAAAAAGTATCTAAGATAAATACAATTCCGTGTTGCAGAATAGAATACGAGATTACATCAATAAAACAGAACTAACCAAGGGATTGAAAAATGGATCCGCTTTACACTTGATAACCCGGATATTTAGAAAACATAAGATTTCTTCACCAAAAGAAACAAACGAAAACAGCGTAAAGAGTGATAGAGAGTTCCACTTGAAGCTTTTTAAGTAAACTTTAAAATAATTTGTATAAATTTTAAAATATAAGTTAAAACATTTTTATAATTATGATAATTTAAATAATCTGATACAAACCGCACGAACACAGCATTCAGTATAACTGGAAACAAAACAGTATGAAAAGAAAAAGTATTTTTGCAACCTCGAGGCTACCATACGATGAAAAATACATGTAATTAAGGTACAAAACGTTGGGGAAATATTGTGAAATATGAAACCTCATTACTGTTAAAAAAATCGGAAATTGTATCTGCTCTTCCCTGTACATTTTTGTAAGGAAAATTTTAAGGAAGAATTTTTAGGTAAAAGATGTAAGTTTATTACTGAAAAAATATTAGATTTGTTTTACCAAAAACAAACAATATTCGACTGAGTGTTTTAGTTGATTAAAACCCCCGTCGCCGCGCGGTCTAAGGCTTAGATCTGCGGCCGAGCGCTTGCTGGGATCGTGGGTTCTAATCCCGCCGGGGACATGGATTTTTTTTCTCTTGTGAGTGTTTGCGTTATCAGGTAGAGGTCTCTGCGACAGGCCGATCCCTCGTCCAGAGGAGTCCTGCCGACTGTGGTGTATGTCTGAGTGTGATCAAGTGAAAATTACAAAAATCCTCTACACCTACTGTGAACAAGTAGGTAGAAGAGGGAAGGACTACGAAAATCCCCGTTATGATGCTCATGAATATCAGTGTGACAGACTGTACGTACATCAACGGGGTGAGTGAAAATCAGTTACTGCTGGAATAGTATAACTGACTGGACGTTGGTAACTAATTATTTCGCTTACAGGGGTTATACCTTGATAAATTTATTAATGGCTACTTGATAATGGAAACAAGGGTTTATCTATCTTAACCCTGTAAAGACGAAGCTTATCTGTTTTATATAAGGACTCAGTGCGTACCGCGCTGTAAACACTCTCCACTTCGGTTATAAGAACCAGTCTCTTAATGTTTTATAAGGCAAAAGTTGCTGTTTGTTCTGAGATCCGTACAAAACACATAAACGCAATGTGGGCACCACGTAGAATTTTTTAATGTTAAACCTGGCGGTACGTAAAGTTACCGCTAGGCTTTAAAAGGTTAATCTTAAGCTGGGTCACGCCGGTGTGTATACTAAATACAGTGATAATAAAAGCAATCAGACACACCACAGCGTATATATATATATATATATATTGTGGTGTGTCTGATTGCGTTTATTATCACTGTATGGGGTTATCTGTTGATGAGTTTACTATTACTTACTTCTGACGGTAAAGTTTGATAATAGACACAAGGTTTTTTATCTGCTATCTATCTATGACCGGTTCCTTCGTCAGTTCGTCGTATTCGCAGTCCTTCCCTCTTCTACCTACTCACAGCAGGTGTCGAGGCTGTTTATTTTCACTTCATCACACTCAGACACACACCACAGTCGGTAGGACTCCTCTGGGCGAGGGATCAGCCCGTCGCAGAGACCTCTACCTGACAACACAAACACTCACAAGAGACAGACATCCATGCCGCCGGTGGGATTCGAACCCACGATCCCAGCAAGCGCTCGGCCGCAGACCTACGCTTTAGACCGCGCGGCCACTGGGTCCTCTGTTAGTTAGTGTTTGGTAATATAAAAAATGTAATTAAAATTTGCCACCGGTATATTTCAAAATAACTGACAGGGAAACGCCGTTGTGTAGGAAAGGATAGACAAAATTCGAATAATATTAAATCACAGGTGTCTTACTGCTTCTGCGTATGGCGCCTGGAATGTAATGCCCCAAAAAGGAAGACGAAGAAATTACAGCTCGAGGGACTTCTTGTTACACATTCTAGAATTTGTTTCTATCTCAGTACGGGAGCGAATTCGCTCGCTTCTTCGATTCCAATGTTCAACTGAACGATCTGTGTACCAGGTGTTTTAGGAGTGAAGGAATCCAAAATCCAATTGCAAACTGTTTCGCTGTCAGCAACTTAGTAGCGCTTTACGCCTTGGTCCACGGCCTTAAGCAAAATTTTTCCGATTATAAGTTATGTTAATCCTAAGTAACAGGGTATTTCAAAACACCGTTCCGAGGGTAGCCTATGGGGACAAAAGGAAAAATAAATAACACGAGGTTGGACAAAACTGTGTAATTATAAGTTACGTAGGTTTGATCCCTGACAGTGTCAAAAGCGAGAGCGAAGTAGGTTAGGAATGCAGCATGAATTGGAGCGATGAGACATCCATACATAATTTTAATCGGAAAATATTACGTGGGGATAATATTGAAGTAGATATTTCGTACTCCTTACCTCTTCTATCTACTTGTTCACAGCAGGTGTCGAGGTTGTTTATTTATTTTCACTTGATCACACTCAGACACACACCACAGTCGGTAGGACTCCTCTGGAGGAGGGATCGGCCTATCGCAGAGACCTCTACCTGACAACACACACACTCACAAGAGACAAACATCCATGCCTCCGGTGGTAGATTAACTTGACGTATTATCCCTGTGTTTCCCCACAGGGACTCATGTGAGTCAAACACAAAGACCCAATAGTCTGAAAAGTCGGTGTAGAGAAAATGGGATTGAAACCCGGCACTTCCAGATAAGAATCACAAGCATTACGGTGAAGTATGGAGTGAGCAGTCAAGTCTTATAACACTTGCTTTATAAAATTGAACGTATGTGTTAAGTTTTTAGCCCTGCCGCTACTCTGTCGTAAGTAGACGTATTAGAAAGAGAGAATTGAGTGTCCTAATATATCACATGTGCCGATCCCAGTGGCCGCGCGGTCTAAGGCGTAGGTCTGCGGCCGAGCGCTTGCTGGGGTCGTGGGTTCGAATACCACCGGGAACATGGATTTTTTTCTCTTGTATAGTGTTTGTGCTGTCAGGCAGAGGTCTCTGCGACGGGCCGATCCCTCGTCCAGAGGAGTCCTACTGACTGTGGTGTGTGTCTGGGTGTGATCAAGTGAAAATAAACAACCTCGACACCTGCTGTGAACAAGTAGAGAAGACGGAAGGACTAAGAAACGGATATACCACACCTTAACCTTTTAAAGCCTAGCGGTAACTTTACGCACCATCAGGTTTAACATTAAAAAATTCTACGTGGTGCCCACATTGCGTTTATGTGTTTTGTACGGATCTCAGAACAAACAGCAACTTTTGCCTTATAAAACATTAAGAGACCGGTTTTAATAACCGAAGTGGAAAGTGTTTACAGCGCGGTACGCACTGAGTCCTTATATAAAACAGACACGCTTCCTCTTTAAAGGGTTAATAATGAATCATTTATGAACTCAGTATCTAAGTAGAAGTATTTGAAGTAAGACACAAAACTAACAAATGGCAATGCAGATTAAAACTCTTGTACACTGAAAAGCAGTGTACTGTAAAATAGAATGTGTGTGTATATATATATATATATATATATATATATATACATATACAAATCTATCTGCAAAATGAAACGTGTTTATTCCAAGAGATGTGACATGCTAACATAAAAGGCACTGAAACTGGAGTGGGCGAAGTAAGAGCTATGAAATAAACAGCTGCCTGTATGGTATACAAATAATTTCAAAGCTATGTAAAGTAATACACATGAAACATGAACTGATGCCGCTAATATGTCACACAAGAAAAAGAAAAATATTAAACTGCTTTCATAAAAATTCTTCCCACACGAATATTTACGAGCATATAGGGGCGTAAAGCCTGGCCACAACAGGGAGACGTTATTTAAACACAAGCTACTGAAATGAAGATGGCAACTAACTTGCACAAAACAGACAAAATAAAATATAAGAAATTAATTATGAATAAATTAATTAATCATGATTATTTCCAAGTCAGTCCAGTTCAGTTATATAAGAGTTTATTGCCTAGATAATTCGAAAGAATGAAGTAAAATTAGATTAACTCATTTCAACCTCCTTCAGAGTCATTATAAAAGCTGTCAAAGAAAATTACATGATGCTATGCCCCAATGTAATATCAATTTTCCACGCTCATATCTTCCCATCTGTAATTATGTATGGATGTATAATAGACTTCAAGCAGGTTATTTTAAATTTCAAAATGATAGTTTATTGCCAGAAATGAAGAAAATAAAAAATAATAACCAATGGAACAAGGCACACAAAATATCGTACAGTCAATTGCAACTATTTTTAGATAATATATTTTAATATCTAAGGCCATACAATTATTTTAGACAATAATTTTCACACCTAACATTAGACTGTATGAGTATCGTTTGAAATATTTGTGACTGTGTGTACATTTTTTCATCTGCCTATTCATCTTCTCCATCTAGAGAAGATGAAGAAGTTTGCATAAAATAATAATAAGCAACAACATACAGGAAAAAGAGATAGGGACGTCATAGCAAAGGACGGAAACTTCACAAAGTTGCAACAGGCTGTATCGCCTTTCCCGTCAACTTCAGAAGAAAAAAGTATCGCATATTACTAATTACTGAAAACCCACCGACTATCCACTTAGCACTTTATAGTTATAAATTCTCTTGCACATGAATAGACCACTTGGCACGGTGGCGGGCACTGTTTGGCACTATCAGACAGGCTCAAGAGTTGATCTCGGGCCCTAATACTGCGGCCAGGACCACGCTAATGTCCTCTAATATGGCATAATCTAGGGTGGTTACTGGCCTCCTTACTACGCATAACACCCTGAGAAGACATCAGCACATAATGGGGCTGTTAGATAGTCCCTTGTGTAGGAAATGTGGGCCTGGAGAGGAAACCTCAGCCCATGTACTGTGTGAGTGTGAAGCCTTGGCAACACTCAGACATATCTATCTCGGATCCTTTTCCTTGCACCCTGAGAATGTGCGAGGTCTGAGTCTAAGGACCATCTGGAACTTCTTTAGGAGGACAGGGCTCTTGTTACTTGGACCTAATGAGGGGGCACAAAGGGCCTGTGAAGGCCTACGTGCAACGGGACTGTGAGGGCCCGACCCCACATTTACTCATAACATAACTCCCTTGCACATCCTTCTGCGCGGTCTTTCAGCATCCATAAAACTGCTTCAGCGTCCCGCCTGCGTCATTGCTACAGCTAGACGATAAATTAATTTTGTTATTTGATTTGCGTGTAGTGAAAGTCGTCATATAATTCCTTAATATGCACGCGGTAATACAATTTACAATCTTAACATAACAGATTTTAGACGACGAGAAACCAAGTTACTCAAATAACAAGCCTAAACTTCTAGGACTTACGTTTTTCCTCTGTAATGAAAATTCGAAATAGCAGCTAAAAATAGGAGATTTAATCCTCAGTTCCAGTGAGACTTACGAAAACCGGGTTACAGACCTGACATAAATGATGTTATGCTTGCTCCTAGCGTTCAAGTAAAAAATTTTGTGGTTTAGAAATGGATGTAAGAATTATGTAGACACGGGTGTTAGCTTCGGATTCCTCCGTCTTACATTGCCTATGTTTGTTGTTCATACTTTCCTTCATGTGATGATGATTATTATTTTATTTTCCTTCTTCAGCATATTATCATTATTCTTCTTTTGTCATTTGCATTATTTTTGTTATTTTCTTCTCCTTTTCCAGTTCTTTGCAGTGCTATTATCATTTCTCTGCCTTTCCTTATGGGAGCAGTTCTACATAAATCTTGGACTCTCATTGGACTCTTCTTCCTTGTTCTTGTTACTGCTGCCGCTGCTGACGATGCTGTTTCTGCTTTTCTTGTTGTCGTCCCTGTTGTTTCCTGGTATCAATTCGGTTACATCCTGCTGTTTATTTATTTATTTACAGGATTATGATAATGTGGAGGTGTCTGCGGGCAGGGTGTCTACAGCACTGCTTATCGCTCTGATAACTTAAACCTCACATATTTATTAACATTTATTGAACCTTAAAACGCCCAGTGGTTAATTTAATGTGTTCCATGTTCGTGCACTATATTATACAAAAAACCTTAAACACCAACAAATGCACAAAGAGTTTATTCTCGTCAATTATAACACACTCACAGCACAGTCAACAGCACATTCTCGCTAAACTGTATAGTGCAACATAGTGTAACGACAACGGAAGGTTTCTCCCT
>BLKM01000821.1:1065882-1096720 GCA_013340265.1 Coptotermes formosanus
GCGCCCCCCCCCCCCCTCAAATAATGTTAACCAATAGGAAAAGTGGGAGTTTTTTTTGAAATTAGGACGCGTACGGGAAACGGAGGAACACAGCGCCCTCTCGTTTTTTTTCCAGCAATCAGGGAGGACGCGAAATTTAATCTCCTGAACAAATTTGTCCGGAAAAGAAGATATTTCAATGCCGCGAGACATTCAGGAAACAAAGTGTAATGAAGAGCAAATTTTATTCAAGTAAACCCCTATCAATTTTATTAACCTTTTAAAGCCTAGCGGTAATTTTACGTACTACCAGGTTTAACATTAAAAAATTCTACGTGGTGACCACATAGCTTTTATGTGTTTTGTACGGATCTCAGAACAAACAGCAACTTTTGCCTTATAAAACATTAAGAGATTGGTTTTTATAGCCGAAGTGGAGAGTGTTTACAGTGCGGTACGCACTGAGTCCTTATATAAAACAGATAGGCTTCGTCTTTAAAGGGTTAAATTGTATATTATTCAAACAAATGAAAGGACAGGGTACATACATTTCTGAATATGTCACACATATATTCCCTCTAGTGGAGGTCATGAACCTACCGATAATTGCTGGCCTGGGACGTAATCGGTCTACCATAAGAAGAAGAGGAGAGAAAAAGAGGTAGGTCTGTTATAATACTAGAGGGCAATTATTTGGGCTGTTAAGATCTCGTTTATGCTGTTTAGGTTAGCGTACTTTCTATAATTTAACAAAACAACATAGTAATCATTTATGGTAAACTGGCTAAGGATTTTAAGGCGATTATGCGTTCTATGTCAGTAGCCCATCATTCGCCTGAAGAAAGAAAAGGAGCATATAATTGTATGTTAAATATTTCAAATATATTTTGGAAACCGTAGCTAGTTATTTCTTTACACTAATTCTAAAATTTATCTAGAAATGCAAAAAACGACTTTGAGCATACATACTTATTTACACATATAATGCTATTTTGTGTTATTTGAACAGTGCTGTAGGCCAGGGCGTTAAACGCAAAACGCAGACGTCAGCGAATTGCTGACACGTAACCATGATATTATGTCCGTACCATATATTATTCTGCAAAGGTATTTTTATTGAGACGCGTGACCAGTTTCGTGCGCCTTATTTAATCCTCGCGGTCAGTGCGGCTAGATAAGGCAGCTTAAGGGTAATGTGGCTGAGCGTAATGCACAGTAGAAAGTAACATGCAGAATTCTACTCACTATCACGTACCGAGAAAGATTATATGCACAAAACTAATTCACTTTTTTTGAAATTAGAAAAATATAAAAAAATGCTGGTTGAAATTAAGAAAAATTTCTGTTAATTATAAGCTCTGCTCCCTTCCTCACTTACAATATATCACGTGACACATAATGTAATTTTTTCCTTTACTATGCATGTGTAAATGAAATTGGACCAACAAAAAATTTTCACTTTGAAATGATACACAAATTAACCCTTTAAAGACGAAGCCTATCTGTTTTATATAAGGACTCAGTGCGTACCGCGCTGTAAACACCCTCCACTTCGGTTATAAACACCAGTCTCTTAATGTTTTATAAGGCAAAAGTTGCTGTTTGTTCTGAGATCCGTACAAAACACATAAACGCAATGTGGGCACCACGTAGAATTTTTTAATGTTAAACCTGGTGGTATGTAAAGTAACCGCTAGGCTTTAAAAGGTTAAAGACGAAGAGTATCTGTTTTATATAAGGACTCAGTGCGTACCGCGCTGTAAACACTCTCCACTTCGGTTATAAAAACCAGTCTCTTAATGTTTTATAAGGCAAAAGTTGCTGTTTGTTCTGAGGTCCGTACAAAACACATAAACGCAATGTGGGCACCACGTAGAATTTTTTAATGTTAAACCTGGTAGTATGTAAAGTTACAGCTAGGCTTTAAAAGGTTAATATAAAATTAAAGATGTGATACACAATAGAGACATAATGTATCTACCTTAGTACACTTGCACTGACGTCACAACTCACAATAATATTACAGTTCAAGTGATCACAAGAACTTAGCGCTTACGAATTTGATTGCTCTGAGGAAGGCATGCTCATTCGCCTTTCTATGTGCGCGTCTTCAGTAGAAAGAAAATATTAGATTACACAAAGCTAGAATTTTTTCTTCTTGTTTTGTATGCGTTTGATACTTGATCTCTCACCCTTAAGAAAAGACTAGGGGTGTTCCAGAAAGGGGTGTTTTAGAGAATATTTGGACCTAAGAGGGAGAAAGTAACAAGAGTGTGGAGAGAATTGCATAATCAGAAGCGTAACGCTTTTTCTCCTCGACAAATATTATTAGCGTCATCAAATAAAAAAAGATGAACTGGCTGGTTGTAGAGCACGCATAGGGAAAAATGAAGCGTATAAAATATTTTGGTAAGAAACTCTGAAGGAGAGGTACCACATGGACAACGTACGAGTACATGGAATTATAATATTAAAAAGGATTTTGAACATAACAGTAAAACCCCCTTAATCCGGACACAGTCAAACCAGACTTCGCTTAATCCGGACAGGGTTCCTGGATAAAGAAATGTTTATTTTGGAGCCTCATGGGGCATCGTAACTTCATTCTAAAAGAAATGTCTAACAAACCGTCACAAAACAAGATAGATAGTTTTTTCAAACCAGTTTTTACAGTTACAACTAAGCCTGCGTCTCTACGAGCATCCTTTTCCAAGACGATCTCAGACGATTTGCAGTTTGTGACATACAGTATTTTACTAACAATTGCTGTACATTACAACAATATAAATATGTGCCTCTTTTACTGTTTCATAATTATTTTTATATATAACATGATTTTGAGTAAGTTTATTATTTATTCGTGCAGTTACCTTTGTTTTTTATTATTCGCGTTAATCTGGACTCTTACTAATCCGTGCTACTGTTTCCCTCAAATAGTCTGGATTAAAGAGGTTTTACTGCAATATATGAGATAATGGATTCATTTCATATTGCGGACTGTTTGCGAGCTCTATAAAAAAGTAAGAAATTTTCGTGTTGCATAAAATTTGGGAAATTGCTTGAATATCTATGCAATTATTAGCTTCTGAATAGGAATTGTGTTCCGTATTATCAGTTAGCGTTGTATGCGTACGGTATCTGTCAATGCGTTTTCTCTCACCAATTAATATCCACCAGGTACACAACACCAAACATGTAATAATGGGAACTGCTGATTGGGACAGACTAGGAAACACAGTCGGTGAAAGATAGAGCCTTGTGGCGCATTGTGCTGTATCTTATGAAACCCGTGATAACATCTTTCTTTGCAACATGCCAGAATTCATGTAAACCTTTCCTTTATATAGTCCTTCCCTCTTCTACCTACTTGTTCACAGCAGGTGTCGAGGTTGTTATACCCAGACACACACCACAGTAGGTAGGAATTCTCTGGATGGGGGATCGGCCTGTTGCAGAGACCTCTACCTGATAAATCAAACACTCATAGGACATAAATATGCATGCCCGCGGTGGGATTCGAACTCACGATCCCAGCAAGTTCTCGGCCGCAGACCTATGCCTTAGACCGCGCGGCCACTGGGATCAGCCTCATGTAAATCACACAGTCTAAAATCTGTGAGATAATAGATCCCTGAAGGTATATGGGACGGTGTTTGTGTGTAACGAACTGTGGAGAAAAGAGGTCAATGGCGCGTAGCTTTTAACCGTTTAAAGCCTAGCGGTAACTTTACGTACCACCAGGTTTAACATTAAAAAATTCTGCGTGGTGCCCACATTGCGTTTATGTGTTTTGTACGGATCTCAGAACAAACAGCAACTTTTGCCTTATAAAACATTAAGAGATTGGTTTTTATAACCGAAGGGGAGAATGTTTACAGCGCGGTACGCACTGAGTCCTTATATAAAACAGATACGCTTCATCTTTAAAGGGTTCAAAAAAAGCAGGTAAAAGAATGGCTGGAAAAGTTTTTAAAGGAAGAAGTGATTCAAAAGTACTTTACAGTCAGTAAGGGACACAGGGACTTGTTCATGAACTGGGTTAATTTCACTCAATGAAAATTTATATCTAACCGATAATTTTCACCGATATCTAGTCACCTAAAATCATGTAATTTCTAAATTTGTCCTTCAAATGTTCTCTTCTATCATTCAACTCCTGTTTACGTGTATTTTCCTACACCCGAAATAAATTTGTACCTAACCGCAACTGAATTATATATTTAATATAAAAAATAATAACCTGAGGAATAAAAAGGTTATTTGTCTTGTAAATGCACACAAACACGCGTTCGGTCAGCACTGCAACACAGTTTGGTTTTCCGATGTTGCTGCCACATGTTTCGGTATGAAACAACAATTTTGTTATCAGGTCACTAAGTACCGCTTAATGTCAGTGTGTTTTATACCGTGCCACTACTGTAACTAAGGGTTTCCACCTTATTACACCATTGCGATATGTAAACACAAATATTATAAATATACGTACAAAACCAAATATTCCGGAATTGTTTAATATATTTTACATTAAAACTTATGCGTGATTTCATTACTCGTGTTGGTGGTTCTTTTCAACAAGTCAGTAACCAGCGAGTTTAGGGTTTTTAAGCAGATTTGGCTTCGAATCTGTTTACTGTAGCTTGTTTATTTCTGTTTTGTATTAGTGAGGGTTTTCTGTACAGCGAATTAAAATTTAAAAACTTTTTTGTTACGAAGTGAATTTATTTGGTTTTTTTTGAGTAGTCAGCATTTAATACCTTGTCTCTTAATCCGAGCTACAGCTACCACTTGTGGGGGATAAGCCACTGTCACCATGCACAAGAGAAACTTTACTCAACCGCCTCGCGGTTAATTATTTTGGCCGCCAAACTAAACTCGTAGACACAAAATCTCCGTGTCCACGAGATGACACAGTGATTATAACACTGGCTTAACAAAGGGTGTTCTCGGATTTGTTTCCGGACGAAGGAACATAGCCTGTGTAATCCGCAGCCGTCTTTATTAATTATAATTAAAACACAACACTGCCATGAAAATGTAAATAAACAAAACTTTTGCCTTTATATGTTTCGGAATATAATCTATAGGTCTAATCATGTAGAAACGTGAATTGATTAGTTCATTACAACCACAGCTTTAGAATAACAGCAGTTTCGCTAAGCTGTTGCAAATAAAATGTATAGATGTTAAAATCAGTAGCGAATTGGGTGTTCTAGGCCCCATGTGATGCTCACAAAATTTTTCTAAAGAATGTTCCTTGCCTTCTGTTATTAAAATGACAGATAATTCTTCACTCGCCTAAGAATTTCTCGGCCAGATTTTCGAAAATAACCTGATGAACTACTAAAGGCAAGAGTCCACAATTTTATTTAAAAAAAAACCTACGATTCACCTCCAAATGTTAAGAGCCTGAATGGTGACATGAAGAAAAATTCAGAACTGAGGACCCACAACTCTGGTGTGAGTTGTGGGTCCTCAGTGATGATACCTGACACTTTATGCTCGGCACATGTGAAATTATGCACAAATTCGTACGTAATAAAGAAATGAAATAATTTTTCGTACACTTTTATTTGCCACTGTACAAAATGTAGTCGCCTGAGCGACTGACCATCCGGCATTTGTGCCCATCTTGAATTAAGATATCAGTCTGTCACACCCGTGACTTTTCAGAATTCTGTTGTTTAGAATATGACGTCATGTAATTTGTTAGACCAGGCATAAACGTTTCAGGGAAATTTTTGATTCATTTTTCAGGACATCAATATTAATGATGGAGGCAACAAACTACATCGAAACTAATTGCTATGTACCAAATTAGTCGAAGTCACATCCCTTCATCTTGATTAACTCAAACAGGATAAAGTTTCCTCGTGAATATTTCAACACATGAAATGAGTATCTTTAGACAGTAACGAACTTTCACACCATTATGAGGGTAGCAGATCGGCGACGGAGACTGACTATGTCGTATCCCATAAAACTTCCAAGCCTGGAGATGTGGAACGCATAAATAGCTAGTTGCCATCCTTTGGAGTTGGGGATGCAGCAAGTGACACCGTGCACCCTTATCGAATTCACCACTTATAAAACATAACTCTAGGTTTCAAGTTGTCAGAAATGAAAGTGACAGAATTATGACATGAGAAGAGCTACCTACCAAGAAATAATGATCTACCAGCTGGTGTATATCAGACCTACAAAAAACCAGTAGAGGAATCTTATAGTCTACTGCAGCTGGCGTTCGGAGTTCGATATAAGCTGGGACTCGGGGAGGCGCTTTTAGAAGATCACGTGTAGAGAATTTAAGTACTAAAGTATTGTCTTATTAACCCTTTAAAGACGAAGCGTATCTGTTTTGTATAAGGAATCAGTGCGTACCGCGCTGTAAACACTCTCCACTTCGGTTATAAAAACCAGTCTCTTAATGTTCTATAAGGCAAAAGTTGCTGTTTGTTCTGAGATCCGTACAAAACACATAAACGCAATGTGGGCACCACGTAGAATTTTTTAATGCTAAATCTGGTGGTACGTAAAGTTACCGCTAGGCTTTAAAAGGTTAAAACCGTTAAGGACTAGTGGTCAATATATTTACCGCCAGTTTTAACATAAAAAAATTCTACATTCTGTCCACAAAGTGCCTTTGCATGTTTTTTGCGAATCTCTGAAAAACAAAATTCGCCACATTTTAGTTGTTTTACCACCGATAAAGGAGTGTTCTATTTTGTGGAATTCACCCCTTTGCGTTACATCATATTCAAAGTGGCATACGTGCTGCCGTCAAACGAAACAAGTTTTATTAATGTTTGTCAATACGTGTTGCACGTTCCGGCCGTACTGACTATCCTAAGGCATTTAAACACATGACTTCAAAACTCAAAATAAAATTCATACACATATGCACCTATATATTAAAGTTGGGAGATCTCACAAATTAAAAAAAAAGATATGCATATATGCATTACATTACATTATGTTACATTGCATCACAGATCGGCTTACGACGCTGTTCATGTTACAGAACACTTCAAGAAAAGCTAATATTCCTTCGAATAATCGATAAATAGACAAAATTTTATGAAACAAGGAAGTTCATTAATTTCATAAAACCAAAAGTTTGCACATGCAAATAAAAAAGGTAAAGCAGTCCCATTACAGGCCTGGACAGGCCCTTAGGGTTCCAGGAGGTCGAGGCTCCCAGATTTCTAGACAATCGGCACTTGAAGGTGGTAAGGTTGTCAGCCATACGCACCGGCCGCCTTTATCCCCCAGGAAATATGCCTGGTACTCATTTCTGTTAGAGGCTGAGTCGACCCCAGGGCCATAGTGCGGCCGAAAGGATTATGTCAACGAAAAATTCCAATGACACCATCGGAAATCGAACCCGCCACCTTCCGGTTTGTAGCGCAGTGCCTCAACCAACTGCGCCACCGCGGCCTCGCACATACAAATGCATAAACGTGATATGAACCCACTTCTACATATTTCGGCGGCCGACGGTCTTGTTCAAGGAGCCACACAAATTATTAAAACATTGCGAATTATGATCCAACGTATAGTGTTAAAATACGTAGCCTTATAATAAAAAAGTATCCTAGTTTAAACATAGAAGTATAAAAATGCAGGAAGGTGTGGTGAATATGATTTGCTTAACACACCTTACACAATTAATACAACAGACGCACTGCAGTATTTTATGTTTCACAGCGCCATGCTGGTATCTTCTTCAAATCCTAAATTTTTTTAAGCGTATTTGCTACAACAAGCGTGTTGAGACATGCTGATGTCGAAGTCCCGTTCATGTAATGCAAACATTCAGCACAAACTCCAGCTATGTTAACGAATGCTGTGCGCTGCTTAATGGCATCTTTTGTACACGACACGTTATTGATCCTGTCCATGTGAATACTGCGGTTGGCCGCCGAAACATGTAGCAGTGAACTGATGTCATGTATATATATATATATTCATGTGCTAACTGTTAGTTTTGTGAAATGAACTCTATCTCATTACACAGTACAAAGAAGAAAGTTCATGACCGTGTTCAAAAAGAACCCTCTACTTCTTACTTACATGAGACAAGTAAGTCCAGTCCATAACATCAAAACCTGTATCTTCAAAGGCCAATCTAACAACATACACTCAGACTTCTGTCTTCAAAATTTACAGTTTTTGTTACGCCTATACTTTTCTCAACTCTGACCCTCTTGGTACACGCCTCTCTGAACACACTTTCTATGACTATATTACTAAAGTTTGGGTAATAGTGAAACCATAAATCTCCTCACTATGTATTTTTCGGTATCCTCCCGTCACTTCCTCCTACTTCGGTCGAAATATTCTCGCCAGCATCCTGTGCTCAGGCACCCTGAGAAGTCCCACGCGGCCGTTTGAAACAACATTAATTCTTGTGGAAATTCCGTCAATACGTACCAACATTACGGAGAATTATTTACCTCCCTCTTGAGGCTAAAAACCGTACAGTAAATGTGGGAGTAGAAGGATGCTTCGGAACCTTGCCATTCACCCACCACCCAAAATGGCTTCACAGTTCAGAGTACAATAATCTTACTATGTCATCCGTTTATGTGCGGGATCATGGCTGACAACCGGGTAAAACAAAACTTAGGATTACACAAGTTTTATAGATTTAAACTTTTAAAGCCTAGCGGTAAATTTACGTACCACGAGGTTTAAAATTAAAAAAAATTCTACGTGGTGGTCACGTTGCGTTTATGTGTTTTGTACGTATCTCAGAACAAACAGCAACTTTTGCCTTATAAAACATTAAGAGACTGGTTTTTNCCACGTTTAACATTAAAAAATTCTACGTGGTGCCCACATTGCGTTTATGTGTTTTGTACGTATCTCAAAACAAACAGCAACTTTTGCCTTACAAAACATTAAGAGATTGGTTTTTATAACCGAAGTGGAGAGTGTTTACAGCGCGGTACGCACTGAGTCCTTATACAAAACAGATACGCTTCGTTTTTAAAGGGTTAATATTTATAATTTTATACGCAAGACGACAAAAGTGGATCGTTCTTAGTAACCCAATTGTACACAAAATTCAAGTAAGTTCCAAAGTGCTAGCACAATCAGAAGACGAAGTGTGCGTGTTGACAGGATGCGTCTGTAGAGGAATGCGTTATCTGAAATGTATAACTTTGAGACATACCTGTGACTGAAGGCGGATGTCTACTTTAACGTTCTCTCATGTTTATAGCGGCTCAACAGTCACCTGACAAACGAGACTTTACCTGACTAATTACCAAGAAAATTTGCAATTCCAAACAGCTACGGGAATATGATCTTGGATCACTCTGAGGCACAAGGCAAGCACAAGCTTACCCTCATCACACACTGGGATTGCGGGTTCGAATGTCAACAAACATACGAATATTTTAATTTGTTGAAAGTTTGGTACAACGGTGAACTGGAGTTATCAGTAACGGTTTTCTTACAATGAGGTAGTTGTATTTACTGAGAAGAATGGGTGGAAGTCTAACCCTTCTCCTATTTATTCGCGCCTCGGCTGGTTTACATACTATCTGCATCGAGAATTTTCGTGATATTTCTCAACCCTTCTATCAAAATGGTAGAATGACACGTCATTGGAATATGTCCGCTTCTTTACACGTCGTTTTTTAAATTCTAAAAGGTTTTGACGATGGTGTAAAATACTGTGTGGTGATGGTATTATGGACTTTATCCATCGTCCAAAGAGTAAAATAAAATAGTAGGTTCTTCTTTTCTCCCTCCCTCCCGATTCACCTGAGGACGGAAGCAGAGCCAGCTTCCGAAACGCTGTGGTTTTAATTTTAATTTTTCAATATTTTAATATTTTACTCTTCGGACGATGGATAAAGTCCATAAAAATCACCACACAGTATGTCCTTTTTGTTTACTGTTTACTCAGGATTCTACCACCCAACAGTACATTTTTTTTCCATGGTGCAACAGGCCCCAGTGGGCCACGGTCCCCTGAATTACTTGGGTTTCACGATCACACTCAGAAACACCACACCCGTTAGGTCTCCCCTGGAAGAGTGATCAGCCCGACGCAGAGACCTCTACCTGACAACACACAACACTCGCAACAGACAGATACTCATGCTCTGGCGGGATTCGAACCCGCAAACCCAGCAAGCAAGTGACCACAGATTCACACCTTAGACCGGACGGCCACTGTGATCATCTCCAGCAGTACATATTCTGATAAACTGGAAAGACCCTTAAAAGACCCAAGAATACATAGGTACGAGTTTATGGCTCGTATACCTGTTGATTAACGGGCACTGTACATTAAAATTACTGTCAAATGCAAGTTTAAGATTACAATTTCACCCCCTTCCCCTTGTATAGCTACAATATTACATTAGTTCTGAATGTCGTTGAAATGAAATGTACAGGTAATTCCTGATGTGACACATATTGTTACATTACACGTCTTTTATCATCTCACGCTTGTTAAAATGGTCCCCACATTAACAGTTTCGTGGTGTCATGAATGACATTTAGAAGCTGACACTTCTGCGTTAATAACACGCTTCGTATAATGCACTTGCCCTCTGTAGAGGCAACATAAGACCACATTAACTATTAGAAATTGCGGTGTCAAACAGAACTGTCAGTCTTTCACTTTGCGTCCATTAATAATTCGGTAATGGCTCTTCATTTGAGTGCCTTTGAAATATGCTCTCTATAGAATGTGAAAACTCAGAAATAATTAATGAACCGCTTGGTTGTTAGTGTCCATTTTTAATCAAGTGTAATGAATAATTCAGGATTCAAGAGAAAAATTAATATCATTGCTGTATGTTAGCTTGGGGCTGTAAAACATGTAAGAAAAGCCGACATCTGACAGTGTTTGTTGTGTTATGGCACGGAATCGAAGCTTGTGACGAGGCTGCGCAGGACGATTTTATATAAGTAGGATTCATTTGTTAGTCAACCAACTGAGAGAGCAATCTAGCGACTGGGAGACGAACTACCTGACTGAATGATAAACCATTTCATTTCGTTTCGTTGCGTTTCGCAGCCCTTCCCTCTTCTACCTACTCACAGTAGGTGTCGAGGTTGTTTATTTTCACTTGATCACACTCAGACACTCACCACAGTCGGTAGGACTCCTCTGCACGAAGGATCAGCCAATCGCAGAGACCTCTACCTGGCAACATAAACACTGTACAAGAGACAAACATCCATGCCTCCGGTTGGCTTCGAACCCACGATCCCAGCAAGCGCTCGGCCGCAGACCTACGTTGAGAACGCGCGGCCACTGGGATCGGCGAATGATAAACCGACTGATCAAAATTACGTACCTATCAGTGAGAAACTGAAAAAACTACGATTCTGTATACTCTACAACACTACAAACTAATAATTAATAGTTAACTGAGATTAGTTATTACATCTTTCGCATTGGATAAAAAATTTCGACTCTGATTTTAGAGAGTTCAACTCCTAGAAGATTATAGCTTATGCCTCCTGCTAAACTTCCTTCTTTTCTCCTTGTCCTCCTCGTTTTTCTTCTTCTTTCTCTTTCCCTTCTCATCTCCCGACACTGGCACCACCACAGCCAACAGAAAATAAACGACTTTCGAAATATGAAAATTTCTGAAAGGCATGACAATTTCTTATCTCAAAATAAAACAAAGAGCGTCCAATTTTCCACAGATACAATTTTCAAGTTTCCGTGTAGTCAGTGGGCCTATGGATTTAAACAAGACTACAAGAGTGACTGCTGGAAATGAGTTATCCAGAAAAATTAAAAACAAAGTCACACGCATTAAGGCTTTGGGCTGCTGCAGTACACATATGACCAGGCCACATACAGCTACCGAAGTGATTCCTCTAACTGATGGTCCTACACCATTATTCAGGTAATCAAATCGAGAAGAATGCGATGGGCGGGGCATGTAGCACGTATGGGGGAAAAGACAGGTGCATACTGGATTTTGATGGGGATACCTGAGGGAAGGCGACCACTTGAGAAACCCAGGCATAGATGGGAGGATAATATTAAAATGGAACTTCAAGACGTGGGATGGGGCATGGACTGGATTGTGCTGGCTTAGGATAGGGACAGGTGGCGGGCTGTTGTGAACGCGGTAATGAATCCCGGGTTCCATAAAATTCGAGGAATTTCTTGACTAGCTGAGAAACTGTTAGCTTCTCAATTAGGGCTCTGCTCCACGGAGTTAATTAGTTAGTTAGATGGTCCTACACAACACAGCACAGTGACACAGGACTCTGTCTGTGAGAAACGCGAGATACCTCAATCGGTGTTCGGCCTATGGATAGTCTATGGGCGATATTGTCTGGCTCGAGCTAAAGGCAGAGCTATCCCTATAAAGGTTTGGACAGCCCTTACGGCTCCAGGAAGTTGAGTCTTCCTGAGTTTCCAGTTGGCAAGGTTGTCAGCCCTAAACACCAACCACCTTTACCCCCAGGATATATCCCTGGTACTCATTTCTGTTAGAGGCTGAGTCGACAAGACAGCCATAATGCGGCCGGAAAGATTAAATCAATGAAGAATCTCAATTAACCCATCGGGACTCGAAAACGCAACTTTCCAGCCTGTAGCGTAGTGCGTCAGACAACGGCTCCAGACGGTTTGGTTTATTCCACCTACCAAGCAGACCTTCATGATAAACCCATGACACAGTATCTCGGGCGTACACTCCTCTCCTGTGTGTGTAAAATTGGATACCGAGCTCTATGGACGGTCCACACAGTTCGGCTTTTTCCGGTCATTAAACGAAATTTCACGAAAGACCCCCAGTCCGAAAAAAAGCATAGTCGGATTCCAGTCAACCAGTAGATAACCACAAGCATTGGAGCGTCTATATGCACCAACAATACGAATGGAGGGGAGAGCAACATAGGGGTTGGTTTCCTGTATGGGGGGTGTCTTGAAGACAAATTACGTTCCACCAGTAGGCGTACAACCGTCAATAGATCCTGCAGTGCTTCTATTTGCTATAACACAATAGTACATATTAAACGACCAATTTAACAGCTCCCGGTCACACTCTCCCGCGGGACGCCAAACATTTCTCTGTGCAAACACTGAAGTTTCTCAAACCGTATTATACAAGCCACGATGATGACACTGGTGTTTATGTAAGTAAACACAGTATCATGCATATGTTTCGTACATAGCACCTTAGCATTGTCGCTTTGTACTGTGGCCGTCTCAGCGCTTAACCTTTTAAAGCCTAGCGGTAACTTTACGTACCACCAGGTTTAACATTAAAAAATTCTACGTGGTGCCCACATTGCGTTTATGTGTTTTGTACGGATCTCAGAACAAACAGCAACTTTTGCCTTATAAAACATTAAGAGACTGGTTTTTATAACCGAAGTGGAGAGTGTTTACAGCGCGGTACGCACTGAGTCCTTATATAAAACAAATACGCCTCTTCTTTAAAGGGTTAAAAAATTCTACGTGGTGCCCACATTGCGTTTATGTGTTTTGTACGGATCTCAGAACAAACAGCAACTTTTGCCTTATAAAATATTAAGAGACTGGTTTTTATAACCGAAGTGGAGAGTGTTTACAGCGCGGTACGCACTGAGTCCTTATATAAAACAGATACGCCTCTTCTTTAAAGGGTTAAAAAATTCTACGTGGTGCCCACATTGCGTTTATGTGTTTTGTACGGATCTCAGAACAAACAGCAACTTTTGCCTTATAAAACAGTAAGAGACCGGTTTTTATAACCGAAGTGGAGAGTGTTTACAGCGCGGTACGCACTGAGTCCTTATATAAAACAGATATGCTTCTTCTTTAAAGGGTTTAATGTTTTGTTGGAAAAGAGAATTTTTTGTTATATACAGTAATACGGTAAAAGAAAAGAAAAAGCAATCCCATTACAGGCCTGGACAGGATCTGATGCTTACAGGAGGTTTGAGGCTCCCAGAATTTCTACGCAATCGGCATTTGAACGTGGTAAGGTTCTCAGCCGTACATACCGGCTGCATTTACCCCCCCCTCCCCCCAGGAAATATTCCTGGTACTCATTTCTGTTAAGAGTGTGAGTCGACTCCAGGGACATAGTGCGGCCGGAAGGTATGTATAAAAACACCATAAAAATGCAAGCAGCTATGTTCAAAATATTCTTATACACAATGTATAATACCTATTTTCAAAACACAGATGCACTTTATTTTATTAGAACTGTGCATTTTCGTAATGGACTGACACATACCAACGAATGCACTATTGGCAAGCTTTAATATAAACTTTACAATACTGCATTAGTTGGTACTTGTTAGTCCATGCAACTATGTACCCTACATATATATATATATAAAACAATTTTCAAAATATTTTCGTGCATGTTTGTATTATTATTATTATTATTATTATTATTATTATTATTATTAGGGATAGCTGTATATCCAACGTAGTTCTGTTCTAATTAATGATTTGTTATTATTATAACAGATCCTGCGTTAATCTGTCACAGTTTTAAATTAATTTATCTGTGTCTTTCCACTTTATAAGGGTTTTGCCGCAATACTTTTTTGTTACTTACTTTCTGCAATATTGGTTTTGTTTTGTCTGTTTAGTGTTTTGTTTTTGTGTATTTGTACTGTTTTGTGTTGTATTTGTGTTCTTGTGCTGGCTTTGTAATTGGCACTTGTGCTGTTAAGCCTGCACATTAACAAACCCTATTGAATTGAATTGAATTGAATTATTGTATAATTGACTAGTGTATGGATTATGGATCATATAAGGCATACTAATGTGTGTTTGCTTATTTCTTTAACAAGTTAATAAATGCGTCTTTATCACTTTGCGCTCTGCCTTTTGTCATTTAAACGCAGGTCTATACAATTTTCGTGAAAGTTCGGTCGACATTACGTGATCATGAATTTCCAAACACTTTCGATGCATGATCGACAAATTTGGGCTTGGATAACCCGGTGTGTCTCTACGCAATGTAATGGTAGGTGGAAATGATATTACATCTGCACTGATGACCCCTGGTGGTAGTAATTTCAGTTAAAACAGTAGTTACTCACGTGGAATACTACTGCAACAAAGCAGCGAATTTACTCTTCATATTGCTGTCCATCACCTCGTGGCATTATCCTCGCAGGCTTGGATCAAAACCACCCGGTACAGTAACACAAAGGTCGAAGCTGCATGGGGGATAAAGGGTTGGATCGACAAGATTAGGGTCCCGGATTAACCTTTCAATATTCGCTTTAGGGACTTCACATACGAGTAAATAGCCACAGAAACCAATGACATCTTCCTGGTTAACTTTTTCAAGCCTAGCGGTAACTTTACATACGACCAGGTTTAACATTAAAAAATTCTACGTGGTGCCCACATTGCGTTTATGTGTTTTGTACGGATCTCAGAACAAACAGCAACTTTTGCCTTATAAAACATTAAGAGACTGGTTTTTATAACCGAAGTGGAGAGTGTTTACAGCGCGGTACGCACTGAGTCCTTATATAAAACAGATAAGCTTCGTCTTTAAAGGGTTAATTAACTCCGTTTAGAAAGAATAGCAGAGTCAGAATTTTAGTGTTTTCCACACCGGGTTGGTAACTCAATAAGAGATATGATAACCAACTCCAACACTACGTGCAATAAAATACATTAAAAGTTCAAGACATAAAATTTAAAAGCACGTAATAATTTTTAAATTTTAAGCAGACTGAGAAGTTTCATATACACCACGTTTCTTCCCGAAAATTGTGTCTTTTATGAGATAATGTGGAAAAGTATGGTACAGTTAGACATGTCACAGATGGCAATATAATACGGCGCATGCGCTTTTTATGCTGGACAACTAAAGCTACAAACACGCACTCATAAAACTATATAATACTTCTGTATTTCCACGGCAACAATAGTTGTGCGAACGCAACTCACTGTTACGTTTATACGTAAATTGCTTTTCTTGTTTTGCAAATGGAGCAGGATTAGAATTATTACAGTACAGTCATAATTATTTACAAACCCCAAAGCATTAAATTAAGAGGTGTCAAATCCGGGCTCCTAGCTGGGCATAAAAGTGAGTCTGCCTTGCCAATCCATCTTCCACGAAATTTTGCATTGAATGACAGAAGAAAACTCTTCACAAAGTGTGAAACCCCCAGCGACCTCCCTTGAAACTCTTTCAGTTGGAGAATATAAAGGAACAAAAACAATACGTCGCCTCTTGTGTATTTCAAAAGGCAGCCTCCCCAAATCCAAGCATTCATTTTCGACACATTGTTTTACAGAACCCTGTTCTAACAATGCGTCAGATGAGCATCAGTATCTAGTGGCAAATAGGGAATTTTTTTTCTATGAAACTTCTGAATGCTGTGAATGTTTTACATTTTACTGCTCTTGGTGGATAGGACTTCTCTTTTCCTGGGTTACTGAGATTACTTCCTCTGAACTGACAGCAAAACGAAGCAGAAACAAAGAGATATGTAGACACAAGCTTCGGTAATAAAACACTTTAAACATCAGTTATAAATACGCATATTCCGTTACGAGAAGCTTTAAGGCAAAGCAGAAGTTTCATTGAAGAGGATTAGTGTAAACCGACATTAGTTACATAAAACGTGTTTCCAAGCCTTTTCCCCCGACTGCTACATTTGAAGAAAATGTTACTTGTCGATTCTTTCAATGTTGTGGGAAAAGTGCACTTGTACAATTACTGGCCACTTGTCTGTGTCCCAACGACGGTCGGTGGACGACACACACGTCGAGAAATTAACATTTTTTCCCCCAGACATGAAGTGTAGACTTTTTGCTTTGGTTGACACATTGACCGCTCTGTAGCAAAGTTGGACACGTGAACAGTTTTACTTGTAAAAGTCACGTGAGATGAGGTTGGCTTTAGAGAAATTCTTTTACTCTACTTGAGCTGATTCCTTTCACTGTCGCTTCATTAATGTAATAAACAAGGAGACGGGTCAAAATTCTTTCACTGACATTGGCCAAAGAGGTAGAAAATTCACGACATGATCGAAGTAAATAGTACAAAAATTGGTTTGAGCTTCTTGCTGCGTTGGCTGTGAAGGATATTATGCGACCCAACGTAGTCTACTACATGTTCTCTGACTTTACGGAGGAAAAAACTGAATTTATCTTTAGGTAGAAAAGCTACCCTGAAGATGGAGGCAGTAGGATTGTGAAAAAGTAAGTAAATTTCTACCAGACTACGTGTTGTGACATTCCAGAAGATGACGGTGATCATTTTAAGGCATTTGGTAAAGGAATTAATTTTAACTTATGCATGGAAACAGAAGGAGTACATTTGCGAGATATGAGGTTGTCATAGCAGTATTGTTGAAATTTCAAGTTCTGTGGGATGTAAGATTCTGTCATTGGATGAGTGGGCCCTGACGTACCGAAAAATCTAACTTCCATCATCTTTAGGATCAACCAGTCCCAAGAAACTCCCCTGAAATTTCATAAAATTGCCATGTTTCGAAAGGTTGGGCAATAACCAGCAGCAACAACTTTGTACCTCAGAAGACTTGAATTTTAAATAACAGTTGGCTGTAAGACCTAATTAGTTCTCTGCTCCGCCTAAAACAGACTTCATTCTAACCACAGCGTTGCAATTCGCAATTCACGTCGTACTTAATTACATCCAGAGTTGTCTCTTCTAGCAACGAACAATCCTTGCTGCCCGCAACTTTGGGACTTCGCCTGCCTCTGCGTTAAAGAGGAACGTCGTGAATTTGGTCTGAACAGGGACTTATATCGGAAGGTAACATGATTCATTGTTTTTGGGTAAGCACGAGGATTCGAACTCGGAATTTCCTTTTAGCAAGTTTCATTGGAGTAAGGATATTAAATTTCCCTGAGCATGCCAAGTCTGTTCACCAGGATACGAAATCTCCGCCGATTGAATTCTTAGACACAATGCTACATAGAAATGTATATAGATATGAACTAACGAGGGATATTTGTCTGTCTAAAGGTACTACTGTGCGAGTAACGTCGCTTTCCATTTCAACGAGTTTTAAATGAACTTCCTGCTGAAGAATTTTCGTAAAAATACTATGTAAACTTTTTTCACTATACATTTAAATCCATACCATTCTAACTTTATATTACAGAGCCTTCAGGGGGTCATTCATATTTAGTAGCTAATTATATAAGCCGATAATTTGTTGCCGTAAACAAGAAACTAGGTGCTGATATCCGTATCGATGCAGCTCAATTTACTTCGCTTTACAAATGCTGCTTCTGTGAGATCCGTTTCTGATCTATAAAGCCCAGTGGTTACTATGTGTACCACCCAGGGCTGTGGAGTTGAAGTCGGAGTCGGTAAAAATGTATCGGAGTCGGTAAAAATGTACCGACTACCGACTCCGACCACAGTATAAATCTTAACTAGATACTCCAACTCCAGAGCCCTGATAGCTACAGTAACCATCAGACATTTACTTAAATATAGGTTATAAGTCTAAACAGTAGCCTGATGATTCACGTGGTGGCGATGAAACGTCTTATAGGTTTACCGTTATTAATACATATTGAGCTTTTATGAAGGAGTCGGAGTCGGAGCTTTTGTATACCGACTGCACAGCCCTGGTTTCCACCAAATTCAAACATTTAAAAAACGCCACACAGTTGCGTGTGTGTTTTGTGTTATTGTCGGAACACATAGTATTTGGTACTCCTGCAGAGCATTAAAGAATTGGTGGTTGTAACTTAGAGTGTGGGTGTTTACCGCGCGATATGAGCTAAATTATTACAATTTCATTTAATTATATCATCCTGTTTTGTTCAGTCACTTATATAAATATGCGCTACTCCGTTTAACACAACACTTATTTTTAAACTTCGTTTTAACGTTATATGTTTAAATGGATATTGATCATCATCAGGTGTGTTATACAATTTCTTAAAAACAAGGTACAATGTTGATATTTGTGAGATATCTCAAATATCACAATGTATATATTAACCCTTCACAGACGAAGCGTGTTTTTTTATATAAGGACTCAGTGCGTACCGCGCAATAAACACTCTCCACTTCGGTTCTAGAAACCAGTCTCTTAATGTTTTATAAGGCAAAAGTTTCTGTTTGTTCTGAGATCCGTACAAAACACATAAACGCAATGTGGGCACCACGTAGAATTTTCAATGTTAAACCTGGTGGTACGTAAAGTTACCGCTATGCTTTAAAAGTTTAAATAAAATCGTAACACAGACTGAATACGGCGTAGCTGTTCAGTTTGCAAGTAGCAGTAGTGATTTTATGTTTTTTATGACGCTAGTTCATAAGTGAAGGTTAAAGATACTTAAAACTTAAGTAAGAGCTTTACAATCAGAAATCCATATGTTAGTGGGCGTAATTATCGGACCGCGCACCGTGATTGTTGTTTCAACTTTTAGTTTTACTTTTAATGTGCTGCGCACTTAATCTTGCTTGCGTGCGTGCCGATGGGCTTATGGGATTAATATTTCACAAATTTTTACATTCAGTCTCTACTTCTTTATATTATTTTCTTTTATAATTCATGTCGAAACATGTAGCGTTAAAATGAAACTAAAAAAGTGTTATGTTAGACGGAGCAGTGTCTTATTATGTAACCGAATTATTACAGAAAATTAGGATGCAGTTTTCTTTAAATTTTAAAAATGTTTTCCCGTGTACAGCCACATATCCATAGCAGTTTTTCATTTAAGTTCTTCTAATAAAGGTTTTAAGTACTTTTTTATCCTGTCTGTCTTTGCTACAACAAGTTCTTCATATCTAGGCCAAGTCTTCAATTAAACATCTTTACAAATTCAGTTAAGAAGCCACATTATTAAAGCTTCTCCTTGGGTAATACGCTGCGAACTCCCGTTACATCATATTCCCCTCTCAAACACATATTCCCTCCCCCACCCAGCATCATTTTTCCTCGTAGAACAATCTTCCACTTCAGCATCATGTTGCTTCCTCAGCAGCATGTTCTAAAAAGCTCCCCTCTGCGTAAAGGCAGAGTGTTACACCCAAGTAACCCTGCAGTTTTGTATAGGCTTATTTATAGCTTCAGGTGGACAAAGACTTTGAGAGACAGAGTATCTGAAACGAATATTATTACGTATTTCTCGAATTTAATTTCGTACTGGTATTAGCTTTAGAATTATGTCTATATATATATCAGTTTTTTTCAGGTACCTGTCGACTTAATACAGAAAAAAGACAAGATTTATGCAGCTGTATGTTTCCTACGACCCTCCACGGTATTTTGTATCAAAAACTTCATAATATAATTAGGCTCACGTAGTTTTCCTTTCATGAAAATTCGAAGAAAGGAAGACGAAGCAAAAAGCTACCCAATTACAGGCCTGAACAGGCCCGTAAGTCTCCAGGAGGTTGAGGCTCCCAGGTATTGAACGTTAGAACTGCTGTAAAATGCGGGTAATTTTTTAACACCCTGAGAGAGAGTTGACGTCCCATCGCCTCTGCCCCTTTAACTAAACACATCTCATGACATTTTATTGTAAACGATTTTCAAAACTACTAATTTGGCTGCGGTGTTCTACAGCAATAAGCCAGAAATTTGCATGGTTATTACTGTAAATGTTTAATTTCGGATTTACGTGTGAACTTTCAGTAGTGGCTTATCTTAAACTGGGGAATGATATTTCGTATCTATGGCATTTATTACATCGTTATTTTGTATGCGAGGTAAAGCTGATAATACTTTCTCTTTAGATAATTAGTTTGTGATGATGAATATAACTGCAGTAATTATGTGAGAAATTCTTTTCGTTTCGTAGTCCTCCCCGTTTCTACCTTCTTGTTCACAGTAGGTGTCGAGGTTGTTTATTTTCACTTGATCACACTCAGACACACACACTACATTCGGTAGGACTCCTCTGGACGAGGGATCGGCCCGTCGCAGAGACCTCTACCTCACAAGAAAAGCACTCACACGAGACAAACATCCAGGCTGTGGTGGGATTCGAACCCACGATCCCAGCAAGCGCTCGGCCGCAGACCTACGCCTTAGACCGCACGGCCACTGGGGAACGGCTTGTGAGAAATTTATGTTATAAAATGTATTTGAATGTAAGAACTAGTGCTTAAACAGAACTAACCTGTCACTAGTCTACGATGAAGAATATAGATTTACACGAGGAAGATTACATTCAGATTATAGATTCATAATTCGATCGCTGATTTAGGCACTGCTAGAATTTAGCTTACAATTGCACGCATATATGATTTATTGGTGACATAAATGTGTTAGATGTAGGAAGTGTCCAAGTGATTGAGGAACCAGCTCACAAAATTCAAAATCCCGCTCAGAGTAGCACTGTGGCAAACCTATCATCAGTCCCTGCGCGCCGTAGAGCGGACGACATCAATTTTTGAACAATTGCTCAAGCAACCTATTATTTTAGCTAACGTGATTATTTCTCAAATTGCCATAGCCCAGGTTACCTTCTCAGCGGCGAAGTCATTGAAGTTAATTCTTACAGATCATGCATTCTTTAACTTTTTAAAACCTAGCGGTAACTTTAAGTACGAACAGGTTTAACATTAAAAAATTCTACGTGGTGCCCACATCGCGTTTATGTGTTTTGTACGGATCTCAGAACAAACAGCAACTTTTGCCTTATAAAATATTAAGAGACTGGTTTTTATAACCAAAGTGGAGAGTGTTTACAGCGCGGTACGCACTGAGTACTTATATAAAACAGACACGCTTCGTCTTTAAAGGGTTAAAGTAAAAACGGTTCCTGGCACATTTATCCGATTAACTGGTCGGCTTGTTTGTTTTTATATTTTTAAAGGAACTGTTTCGAATGAAGAAGTTCTTTATTGTCAGATGCGATCGGAGAATGTTATTACATGGTTTATGTTTGACTAACTTTCCGGTATTGTCCATTCTGTCATCCCCTTATATTCATTTTTTGCTATGGTGGTACCGACAGCGGACTGTCTCCGCCTTCATACGGAATGGGAGGACAGGAACCCTGCTGTCATGGGCCCGATAGAAACATTCGCTCGAGGGAAACACACAGGCTGTTTCTAACGGGCCCACGATAGCAGGGTTGTTCCGCTGCCCCTCCTTTCAGCTGAAGACAGTGACATATCAAGCACACGGTACTCCATGAAGTAGAGCCCTTCTTGAGAAATTAAGAGAATTTTAATGTATAATCACTTTCTTGTTAATATCACAACATATGTTCAAAATTAATGATAAAATTAAAGAAAATCCTCAGGAATTTCAGCCAGCGTAGAAAACACACTATATCTTTATTACAAAGACTAATGTTTCTGCATTTGGGTACAGGAATTTATTCTGTGAGTCACAAAAAAAATTTCTCTTCGCGAAACTCGAAAAGTTTTTGAAAGGTAAATCAGGTAGTACGTATATAAACGACCGCGTTTTAAAGATTTAAAGTAACAAAATAACTGGTTGAAAACACTTTAGTCCTTCTTCACATCATTACCTCACTCAAGCAAACACGTTAAAACTCTAGTGAAAGGCCAAGGCTATACCGAGTTCTTTTATCAAAACAACTGGAATAAAGTTCACGCGTTTTTATACTATAATCTGACAAGCACTGGACGTCAGTACAAAACAGCTTTCACCATTCAGTTTCAAAGGAAACACAAATTCACATCCAGCCTTCAGTGGGTCTCTTGTTTACGTAAAGACTCGGATGTCAGTCTCCAAAACATGAATACGTGTTGGCACAGAATGAATTTACTATAATTTTAAACACTTTACAGCCTGAATATAAACAAAGTACAAAATACATTAAGTTCAAAGACAACAGTTTATAATACAAAATCAGCTACACGTTTCGGCTAATATGTAGCCATCATCAGGCTGACCACAAAAACGAAAAGGAAATATTCACAGTTGTATGGGTTTGTGATTTCGAAGCTTACACGTAAGTATATTGCCATATAAAAGTACATAACATAGAAATACAGCTTTAGGAACATGATTTTTTAGAAATTTATAAAACTTTATATAACCAAAATCACCAACCAATGCAACTTTTATTAACTACCACTTATCTTCCGACACATGTTTCGGCGTCTAATGTCGCCATCATCAGGGGATACTTACTGTGAATAACACTGATGATGGCGACATTAGAAGCCGAAACATATGCCGGGAAGTAAGTGGTAGTTAATAAAAGGTGTATTGGTTGGTGATTTTGTTTATATACTGAAAAATGCACGGTGAAAACAACGTAAAGCTGATAAAACTGTGTTTGTATAAAGTTTATTTTCATCTTACTCAACACAAAAGTAACAAAAACACTAATCACCAACAAATGCGCAAAGAGAGTTTTATCATCAATTGTAACACGCTCCTACGTGTTTCAATCCTGCTGGGTCATCTTCAGGGAGAACTTTTTGTTACCGTTACATTAAGATTGCACTTTATAGTTGAGTGAGAATGCGCTGTTGACTGTGTACTGCATTGCTTTTGGAGGCGTGAACTCTCTGTGGTCCCGGCAGTTCACACCTCCAAAAACAACGCAGTACACAGTCAACAGCACACTCCGGACCGCCATTGGACCGACGGTGTCATTGGAATTTTTCATTGGTATAGTCCTTTTGGTCGCACTATGGCCCTGGGGTCGACTCAGCCTCTAACAGAAATGAGTACCAGGAATATTTCCTGGGGGGTAAAGGTGGCCGTTGCGTAGGGCTGACAACCTTACCACCTTCCAGTGCCGATTGTCTCGAAATCTGGGAGCCTCGAACTTGTGGAACCCTCAGGGCCTGTACTGGCCTGCAATGGGACTGCTTTACCTAAACCTTAGATATTCTCAATAACACGGCTTTCAATAGCAGTACTATTAATCAGCACGATTTATTGTCCTATTGACTGACTTCGCTTTGCGTGTTAACAGTTTTATGACGAAATGTAGCATAAATCATTAAGATTCAATTCGTACCGCGCAATAAGCACTGGTCATGAAAAACAGTTAATTAATTTTGTATTCGAAAATTACAGCCGTTTTTTCTGAGATCCATACAAACACTGTGTGGGAAGAACGTAGAAATTTTGAATATTAACCTTTTAAAGCCTAGCGGTAACTTTACATACCACCAGGTTTAACATTAAAAAATTCTACGTGGTGTCTACATTGCGTTTATGTGTTTTGTACGGATCTCAGAACAAACAGCAACTTTTGCCTTATAAAACATTACGAGACTGGTTTTTATAACCGAAGTGGAGAGTGTTTACAGCGCGGTACGCACTGAGTCCTTATATAAAACAGATACGCTTCGTCCTTAAAGGGTTAAACTGAAGATATATATAAAGTGAATAAACAGCTTTAAACTGTCAATATATTACACACGTTTCGCTCTCTTTGAACTTAGAAACAACAGCGATTACCTCCGTCTACGTGACATGTTCAAGAATGAAACCCCATGTTAAAGACGTTGGAAGCTTCACGCCAACAATACACTTCCACAGAGATCCATAAGTCGGTGCAGCATTCAGACGTATTCGCAGAAGCGATGAAATTAATTCCATACGGAGTCAGTTCCCAAGATGTTTATCGGTTAAGACTAAATCAAATCACGTTTCCGTAAAATAATTTCCACGCCAAATCAGTAAATCGTATTGTTTTGGTGCAGTTAACGTTACTAGCTCCAGGTGCATTAAGTGGAAATTGATAAATCATCAGGCGGGACGGGAGAAAAAGAACTCGCTGTGGTGTAGGGGTAGGTTATTGTTGCAGCTAGAATGTTCGCGGAAGGCATGATTTACGCCAAAATCGGGTCGGATATCAATAATAATGCAAATTAAAACGCTCTGTCACTAAAGATGCGGGTAGAATTAAACTTTACTCTTTCGGTACCTAGCAAGTATTCACTAGAATAGCAAAATAACAAACAAACACGTGCACAGGAACTCTTTTGTAGAAAAAAACATTAATCACCAACAAATGCATAAAGAGTTTTTTCATCAATTGTAACACACTCCTACATGTTTCGACCCTGCTGGGTCATCTTCAGGGAGAAACTTTCCGTTGTCTTTAGCGAGAATGTGCTGTTGACACAGTCAACAGCACATTCTCGCTCAACTGTATAGTGCAACCTAGTGTAAAGACAAAGGAAAATTTCTCCCTGAAGATGACCCAGCAGGGTCGAAACATGTAGGAGTGTGTTACAATTGATGAAAAAACTCTTTGTGCATTTGTTGGTGATTAAAGTTTTTTTTGTATAATATAGTGCACGGACATGGAATACATTAAATCTTTTGTAGAAGTTCACTTATGAACCCAACATGTTCTGCGGTACTATAATCAGGGATGACGGTTGAAATATAAACCACCAACAACAAACATCCGAAGATCCCGCGACGTCTGTTTCAAGCAGTTTCACTTGTAGCGCAAACACTTGCGTAAACACCAAATCTAAATGTTCTAAAGTTTCTGTGCACGTGTTGGTTTGTTGTTTTGCTATTCTGGGTAGAATTAATTTTGCAATATAATTACAAGATTAATGGAGATTTAAAAACTGATATTTGTATTACAAAAATGTAAGAAATTGTGCTTTTTAGCACACAGGTATTATTTAAATTGATCAGAACTTTTATTCGCATTTAATATCCGACAGAATCTGAGCCCATTCAATCCTTATATTACAAATCAATGAACCACATTTTTTGGCCACTCTACAAAGTACGGACTTCTATATACGCGATTAATTCGTAGAAATATTGCCTACGTTCATGTTATTATTCAGTATAAGTCCCTTCTTTCTCAGTTCCTTCATCCTTTTCCGAAACAAGGACACGCATTTTTTTTCCAGTAAATTCCTCTCGTATTTCCCGGCACCACCTTTCCATCCAAATATTCTTGTCTTCCGTAAATTTTGGCAGTTAACCTTTTAAAGCCTAGCGGTAACTTTAGGTACCACCAGGTTTAACATTAAAAAATTCTACGTGGTGCCCACATTGCGTTTATATGTTTTGTACGGATCTCAGAACAAACAGCAACTTTTGCCTTATAAAACATTAAGAGATTGGTTTTTATAACCGAAGTGGAGAGTGTTTACAGCGCGGTACGCACTGAGTCATTAGATAAAACAGATACGCTTCGTCTTTAAAGGGTTAATATTTTTCAGGTCTCCCTAAATGCAGACACTCAGAGGCACCAAAATCCGGAGAGGATGACAAATAGGGCGGTGCGGTTTGTTGATAGGATTCATCGGTTCTGATGCTCAAATAAATTAGATGTTCTTGCAGGCTTGTTTCAGCCATTTGTCTGAAGAATCGAACTAGAACCATCGAACTAGCTTTTATATGATACAGGCCTATATTTACTTTCTCGTTGTGATTATGTATAGGTACTAAGTTCCTTTTCGCCCTCTTGAAGGGACGCCCAGTAACTATGTGATATCCCCAAACGTTTTCATAAATTACCACCATAACTTTATGCAACGTCTTCTAGAGAGAAGGGTAGTGACGCCATTTTGTAGCCTTCCGCCTTGTCTCCATCACAACCACGTAAAGAAATCTTCACTGCTTCCTTCTCATTGTGTTAAATACCCCTTGCAAATAACGTATTGTCTGCGTTTGATGCTGCCCTATTTGTTACATAAACGCAGTACCCCTTTTGACTTTGAATAAGGAATATGAAAATCGTTCACACATCCTTTACTCATATCGATCCTTTTGTCCTGGCGTGCAGAGCCTGCAGGCGTCATCAGCGGGTGGAGCTTCGAGGATAAGGCATTGCCTGTGTAATAATGTGCTAAGTAACAATGTGTATATTAACACTTTAAAGAATGAACGTTACAAAAATAGTATATAAAACTTTATTTCGTACCTCACAGAAGACACTCTGTGTCTCCTTTAAAAAGAGCAACTACTTAATACCTTAAATATGTCCATGGAGTAGAATCTTTCTCGAAAATCTGAAATTAAGTCCATTAGTCAAGAAATTCTCTGCTGTTTGTGTAACTCGAGTGTTCATTACCGCATGCACAACAGATCGCAAACTCTCTCTATCTTTAGGTAGATAAATCCAGTCCTTCTCGAAAATCTGAAATTAAGTCCATTAGTCAAGAAATTCTCTGTTGTTTGTGTAACTTGAGTGTTCATTACCGCATGCACAACAGATTGCAAACTCTCTCTATCTTTAGGTAGATAAATCCAGTCCACGCCATCCTATAACGTTTATTTTTAATATTATCGTACCACTTACGTGGATATCTTCAAAGTGGCCTCCTTTCTTCACCTATACAAACTAAAATTCTGTCCGTATTGCTGTTTTCCTTTACGCGTGCCATCCTTTTGTCGCCCCCTTTGGTTTGGTCACCCTAACAATACCCTGAGAAGACCAGAGAAGGCGAGGCTGCCCACGATGCAATTTCCTACAGCTTCCTGTTACATCCTACCTTTTAGGTCAGGATAAATTCCTCAGCAATTTGTCGTCCAACATGTTCAGCTTCTGTACTTCCACTAATGAAAGAGACAAATTTTCAAAATGTTTAATAATGTTTAAGGAAACATTTGTTCTTTAGTTTGCGGGTCATACGAGGCATATAAATATATGGCGTGGAGAAAATTCAGGATACGAACGTTAAAAAAGTTGGTGCACACAGTAACCATTGTGCTTTAGAGGGATAAAAAGTATTATCAGAACTATCCCTTATCCGTCCACAGTCTGGAAGGATGGGACTTTTTATGTCAAATACTTAATTGCAGCTGTCTGTAAAGATTAGGGTGGTAACAGTGTAATTGTAAAGGGAAATACCGATACTCTAACTAGAAGTTGGAATACTGATACTGTTGCTAGAACCTGAGGCACTGACATTTTATCTAGAACCTGGAACACTAACATTGTAAGTAGAATCTGCAGCACTACACTGTAGCTAGAACATGAAATATTAGCACTGTACGTAGAACCTGGAACACTAACAGTGTACCTAGAACCTGAAACATTTGCATTGTAGGTACAACCTAGGACACTAACAGTGCAACTAGAACATGAAACACTAGCACTGTAGGTGGAACCTGGAACACTAACAGTGTACCTAGAACCTGAAACATTTGCATTGTAGGTAGAACCTAGAACACTAACAGTGTACCTAGAACATGAAACACTTGCACTGTAGGTAGAACCTAGAACACTAACAGTGTACCTAGAACATGAAACATTTGCACTGTAGGTAGAACCTAGAACACTAACAGTGTACATAGAACCTGAAACATTTGCGTTGTAGGTAGAACCTAGAACACTAACAGTGTACCTATAACATGAAACATTTGCATTGTAGGTAGAACCTAGAACACTAACAGTGTACCTAGAACCTGAAACATTTGCGTTGTAAGTATAACCTAGAACACTAACAGTGTACGTAGAATATGAAACATTAGCATTGTAGGTAGAACCTGGGACTCTAGCAGTGCACCTAGAACATGAAACACTAGCACTGTAGATTGAACCTGGAACACTAACACAGCAGCTAGAAACTGAAGCATTAGCACTGTTGGAATGTTGTTTTATGCCGCGGTACAGAGCCTTTCTTTTAACTAACTACTGTCTTTTTTCACTTTCCGCGTCTAGCCAGCAACTGTCTTTTTTCCACTCTCCGCCTCTACCCCACCGTGCGTGTAAGCAGGTGGCTGAAGGGCTTCGTGAATAGAAAATAACAACCTATCGCTGTCAGATATAAAAAAGACCCTGTATTATTTAAAGCCAAATGAGAAATATGGTTACGGGGTATGGGAAAATAAGCTGACAGTGGCTGTCTGCTGCTGGTAAATACAACCACAGGAGTCGCCTTCAATTTCTGAGGATAACAGGAAATCCACAGTCATATTAGCCTCAGTGCTTGAGCAGTCTCCCACACTATACGTGAAGTGCATTCCCGCCGCGACATTTATCCGTGCAATACAGCTAGGCCCGTAAGTCTTTTTTATGTGTGTCAGTTACCATTAACACCAGCGACAGCTCTTATGGCTGCTGTTTTCCTTTCGGTCAGTCATACGCAATCAACAAAGCAGACAAAGAGTTCAAATAATTAGGCGCTTTAAAATAAAGATAATAAGTAGAATACTGGGGCTTAAGGGACAGTTCACAGGAAAACACAACTGAACATGGCATTCAATTGTGCAGCAAAATCTCACTAATTCAGTGCCAAGTTTAAGTGATCCACTTTTATAAACCATTTAAAGCCTAGCGGTAACTTTACATACGACCAGGTATAACATTAAAAAATTCTACGTGGTGCCCACATTGCGTTTATGTGTTTTGTACGGATCTCAGAACAAACAGCAACTTTTGCCTTATAAAACATTAAGAGACTGGTTTTTATAACCGAAGTGGAGAGTGTTTACAGCGCGGTACGCACTGAATCCTTATATAAAACAGATACGCTTCGTCTTTATAGGGTTAATAATACTGAGCTTTTGTGAAGGAGTCGGAATTGGGGTTAGAGTCGGAGTCGGAGTTTTATAAATTGAGGAGTCGGAGTCGGAGTTTTATAAATTGAGGAGTCGGAGTCGGAGTTTTATAAATTGAGGAGTCGGAGTTTTATAAATTGAGGAGTCGGAGGTTTTGTGTACCGACTGCACAGCTCCCTTTCTATACAATAAATAGTGTTTAGTTCTCATTGGACAGATCTTGATCTATCGTTTGTGCACGTATTTTAATTCACTGCCTGGGCAAAATGCAGTTTTCTTTGTGTTAAAGCACATTGTGCATGTAACGATTCTGTTGTTAGCTACAGTCAGCATCGTTTCAGTGCCTATCCTACTGTAATTGCTCTCTTGATGTTTCTTGTCCTAATTAGTTGCTCACACATGATTTTCTGTTCTCAAGGTAACTTGCCCGTTCGCCAGTATCCGCACCGCCCATAAGACCCATATTAGTTGGAATCAGTAATCGTGTCTTGAATACTGCTAAGGGCAGTGTCTAATTTTCGTGTCAAACATGTTACTGGTAGGACGAGTTGACGATTTTGAACTTTCTATTTCAAGTGTTGTAATTATGATGCAATTCTTTTCTCGCATATCATTATAATAGCAAACGGTTAGTGACTACGGATATGTCACGTTGTCACAGACAGCTTGTAAGTTGTAGCGTTTTTTCGTAGTCCTTCCCTCTTCTACCTACTCGCAGTAGGTGTCGAGGTTGTTTATTTTCACTTGATCACACTCAGACACACACCACAATCGGTAGGACTCCTCTGGACGGGGGATCGGCCGGTCGCAGAGACCTCCACCTGACAACACAAACACTGTACAAGATAAACATCCATGCCCCCGGTGGGATTCGAACCCACGATCCCAGCAAGCGCTCGGCCGCTGATCTACGCCTTAGACCTGTAGCATTTTTTTGTGGCTGTGAAAGCAGTGCTTCAGTGGGTAATGCAGTGCAGCCAGCTCAATCCAACTCTTCTTTCCAGAGATGGGAAGTGTGAGATTTGCCGTTGAATGGTGAATTGGTATGCCACTCGTGTAGCTTATCACTTAAAATACCAGCCTGTGTTTTTTGGGCGTTTAAATACCAAGTTCTGAGGAGAAAGTTGGAAGTAAAAGAGCGGAAGTAGCAGGAGGATGGGGGGAAACTGCATGATGAGGGGCTTCATAAATTGCAGGAGCGCCCAGAAATTTTTTATTGATATTAAAAACTATGTTATACAGAGTGCGGCAGAAATAGTGAACTAATTGTAAATAAGAATAACGTTTTACTGACGGTAATGTGTATCAATTTTAGCACGTTATCCCTTTAAAGACGAAGCGTATCCCTTTTCTATAAGGACTCAGTGCGTACCGCGCAGTAAACACTCTCCACTTCGGTTATAAAAACCAGTCTCTTAATGTTTTATAAGGCAAAAGTTGCTGTTTGTTCTGAGATCCGTACAAAACACATAAACGCAATGTG